>JAJGRW010001993.1:0-139785 GCA_025461045.1 Carex parvula
TTATATCGTATACTCAAATATCCACTAATATTCTATGTAAGATACAACCATTTGGTGTAGCGTCGGAGGAGAGCATCTCAACGAAAAGCAAAAGAGCGGTAAACGGATGCCCTGGCAAGCATGGGCGTGAATTGCATTCGTCCAGAAGAAAACATTGGGATCCGGGGTTTGTCTGAAGAGAATCAGAGTTTTCTCGAGACAACCGAAAGAAGCGTACAATTTCTGGAGCCTGAAGTTGACGATAGTGCGGTTGGTCGATCCCCGACCGGAGTACGGCGGCGTGGATCTCCAAGAGGCGCCGCGCAGTGGTACATTAGAGAGAGGCCGTAAGCTTGGCGGGTTGGAGAGATGAAGGAGGGAGATGGGGGGGAGATGGTAGAGGTGAAAGGGGCTGGTGGTGGTTATTGCGGTGCAGCAGAGAGAGAGCATGAGACATGGTTTGTTTTGCTCAGAGCCTCAGAGGCTCAGTGCAGGTGCTTGTTCTCTTTGCCTTATCCCAAGATTCAACTAGGAATATCGTGCTGTCGTTCGAACTTCGAATGTTGTTTATTTGCGGGTCGTGGGTTCGGATTATTTAGTAGCAACGGATCTAGATTATTTTCATCTCGACGTTTCCGGCTGTCTGTTTGCTTCTTCTTCTCTTTTTCTGAAAGCCGGCAGTATTTGATCGGCTCTGTTTGCTAGGTGACATTTTTCCAAGAAATCAACCTATTGAACGTGATTTAATAAATAGAAGATAATCATTTGAACATTTTTTTATGACAATCTTGATAATTTTTAAATATAAACTGACATTTAAAATTCAACATTATAAATATAATCTATATTATCTAAATATCTTGTCTATGAAAAATAATGAGAGTTGATGTATGTTTTACGATGCATCAAGTAACATGAGATTTCGATGGTTTGAATTAAAAATTCTTCATGTATTATTAAACAATACTTGAATTGCGTGAAATTTAACTGTTGAAATATTTATGTCTAATAACATTCTTATAATTTTACTTTTCCATTTTTAAATATTATTTATTATTTTTATAAGGTCATTGTCAAGATTATCAAAACAATCATTATCAAGCAATGTTTTAAAATAGCGCGCTATGACGCCATGGCCATATAGCACCGCTATAGCGCGCTATTTCGCGCTGTAGCACCGCTATATGGCCATAACGCCGTTTTTTCAACCATTCCGCTATGACGCGATAGACGCTATCTAAACCTTTGTTATCAAGTAATCTCTCTAACAAATTATCTGAACTTTTAACTAATTTAAGTAATCTTAGATATCATTAAGACTTACCAACTTCATAAATTAGAATGATTGCAAAAATCATCATTTATAATATTATTTTAATTATTTGCCCAGTACCAACTAATTAATATAATAATGTGAACTATTTATTTCAAAATCTCAAGATTTTTATGAAGAAAGAAATTGAATACAAATTCAGAGTACGCATATTAACAAAAATATTTAAAATTCTAAATTAGCAAAATTCTTGACCTTCAACCTTTACTTAAAAAAATTATCAAAATTGAAAAATAAACATAGAAAATTACAAATTAATCTTAGAATAATTCGAGTTATGAGTTTCGGTTTTGATAATTAGAAACAATAGGATAAATTTCGCTGGAGGTCACTAAACTTTGTCCTTTGTCACGAATTAGTCACTCAACTTTGATTTGTCCCTCCATAGTCACTGAACTTTTATTTTGTCCCAATCAAGTCACCTTATAACTTTTCCATCCAAAATATTAACGGAATATAACTTTTCCGTTAGTATTTTAAACGGAATGAGCATATTCCGTTAAATTTTTGGACGGAATGAGCATATTCCGTTATAATTTGGATGGAAAAGTTATAGGGTGACTTGATTGGGACAAAATAGAAGTTCAGTGGCTATAGAGGGACAAATCAAAGTTGAGTGACCAATTCGTGACAAAGGACAGTTTAGTGACCTCCAGCGAAATTTACCCGAAACAATAAGTGTTCATTTTAATTTAGACAAGTATTTGTTTCTATTTAGAGAAATGTGTATTTGTGGGAATTTTTAATAAGAGGGTTTAAATGCCTCACGTATTTCATGTCTTCTTGTGCCTCATATACTTTATCTTCATTTTTAAAGCCCAAACAGTCAATCCGAACTGATCAGCATGATCTCCCTTTTAAAGACCAAATTTTATATTTTTTAAAAAATTCTATTTATTTTAGATAGGTACAAGATCACTATTTCTAGACCATCTAAAAACAACAGTTTGTACCCATCTATAAAAATAGTAAAATGTTTCTAAAGAAATATAAAATTTGGTCTCCAAGCACATTTTATATTTTAATATGAATATCATGTTGATAGTTCGGATTAACTATGAACTTTAAAAATGAAATAAAACATATGAGGTACAAGTACAATAAGGCATGAAAGACACGAGACATTTAAACCTCTTTTGAAAAATCAGCCTAAAAGTTAAAGATAGCTATTAATAGCCGTAAAAATTAGTTCTTTGCCAATAAAAATTTGTTTTAAAATGCTGTCAATAGATCTTATAAACTAAATCGAATAAAATTACATGGCCTTAGGTGTAATATTTGGTGGTAGAATAGAAAAGGGTATCCCTCCCAAAACAACCAGTTCTCCAATAAACCAAAGAGTTTCAGCAAGCATCTTCTGCACATGACATTTTTCACAATTCAAGACTCCTTAAAAGGCAATAGTCAATATGATCCAGGATAAAACAGACAATAGCTACCTACCTACGGTCAGCTATACTAAAAATGAATATTACAACAACCATCTAACCAGAGACTTCTAGCTACCACCACAATAACTACAATGCTACCAACACAACTTACAGGTTAATGCTTTCAATCAATCGAACATATTGCCATAGCACAATGCATCAGGCTCACTTCCTGAAATCCATCACACAAACTGTGTTGTTAGAGAAACAAGCAGCAAGCTTATCGCCCTCTTTGTTCCAGCAAACTTCAAAAATGCCACCACCACCTCTGTATGTCCTCAAAACCTTCCCATCTCTCACTGACCATATATGGAGGCACTGATCAAGGGATCCACTTGCCAGGTACTCTCCATTAGGGCTAAAGGCAACAGAATACACCGGTTGCCTACAATTGAATAACGAGTTAATGACAGATACTGATAAGAGATCATCTGATAATGTTTACGGAATTGACATAGTAAATTGTGTATATTACTTGTGGCCAGCCAAGCTATGGAGAAGGCGCCCTTGATCTATGTCCCACAGCTTAATGGTCGAATCAAAGGAAGCACTGAAAATAAGTTGTGCAACGCACAATCATTAGCTAAAAAAAGAGGTCAAGTGGGAAAAGGTTATTAATAGTACTAAATAACAATTAAACTTGCCTGGCCCAAAATCAACTGTTGATTAGGATTGCTTGCGCCCATGCCTGTGGGGCTCCATCTTATAGTGTATATTTCCTGGGATAAGATATTAATTTGCTTACAGACTTGTCTATCTTATAGCTCCAACTAAAGAAGCATTATGGCACAAAGTAAAATAACTATTCTCTTATTTATTTATTTTGAAACCTGTAAAATAACTATTCTCAACACACCTTGATATGCTCCTTGAAATCATACAGACACTTGTCCTGCTTCAAGCTCCATATCTGCATTGACACAGGGGCTTGATAATTTTACACAAATAGAAAAAACTAAAACCAAAAGAACACAAAGAATTCTACTGGTAACCTAAGAATGATGATAATAACAGTACCTTCGCTGTGCCATCATCTGAGCATGAAGCCAATAGATTGCCGGTTGGGTCCCACTTGATAGCATTTACTTCACCCTGAATACAAAGTTACACAAATTAATTCTAAAAGTTCACATAGTGATTTAAGAAGATTTAGTCTCGCCGTAGATTAACTAATTAAACATGACAGTCAAATGGAAAAACAAACCTGGTGACCATAAAAGGCCTTGATAGGTCGAGTTTTCTCCGACCTTGCACACATATATCATGTGATCAGTTGAGCAAGTTGCAAATGTATTGTTGTTCCTCCAATCAACATCTAGTGCAGGAGCTGCAAAACGAAAGATCATAACAATAATGCAAATCAGATAGAATATTTAAGACGGCCAGGAGCAATTCACATATCAAATATTGCAAACAATAATCAAAACTCGAGCAAATTAATCAAAATATCAGAAACCCTGCATGAGAAATATCCAATGCAACACTCAGCTTTCTCCATTTTCTTTATTAATCTCAACATAATATTAATCAATTGAAGGTACTTTAGGAATTTTTTTTTTTTTTTTGTTAAGTATGAAGGAGATACACCAAAGGTTTTAGGCAATATCCCAATGCTTTTTTTTTCTCTATGAGGTTATTACCCCACTTTTGCAAGGGTATATATGTATATATTGTGGCTTTTCTGAGTAAATACCTGAATGAAATTCAAACTGTTGCCTGCACTCCCACGTCCTGGTATCCCACACTATGGCAGTCTTGTCAACACTTCCACTCAGAAGGAGATCTCCCTTTTTGTTCCATTTCAGGGAGAATATCGGTCCCTTGTGCTTTACCAGAGTATTCTTCAATTCTCCTGCTCATTTTGTAATTTTAGTCTTAATTATTTTTTAGATAAGTTAGCGAAAACAAGTTTGCACTAATTCTTTTTCAAGCCTATAGCATACCAATCAGAGAGCAGTAAATATTTTATTTAGAAGTTCCAAAACCAGAAGATCTTTTTCTTCTATGTGAATAGCAGCAATATCTGCAATCTTATCAGTTTCAAAAATATTTGTTTAGGTAAAATTCAGTGGATGTAACTTTGGATTTTCGAATTACCAAATAAAAGATGACTAGAGCGATGGTGACAGAAGGAATATCTTTTGAAGAACACTCTATATTGTGTGAAGAAATTCCAAACCGAAGTTCTTTTCATTTAAGTGGATCACAGACAATTTCTTTGATCTTCTCAGTTTAAGAAATATTCTTTTGGATTCCATAGATGGAACTTTTTATTTTGGAGTTACGAAATAAACAAAATGACTACAGAGATGACAGAAAAAAAGAATATCTTTGAAATGAGTGAACAAATATTGAGAAAAGAAGCTAAATAACTTACCATCCCTGCCCCAAATTCGAGCTTGGCCATCATATGAACCAGTAGCAAGCAAAGTGCCTTCAACCTATGGTAACACGTGGACATGTATAAATTTAACACACATTATAGCTTCTCAGATTTCATATAGACAGGTTGTAAATGGAGCAGACCTATCCAAGTTATCTGCATCAATATCCATGCAGATGCAGATATGGACATAGATAATTAGATACCAATCAGATATGATTAAAATATAAAGATATCACATGGATAAATAGTATAATCCTCCAAATGCAAAAACATGTATACAGATATCTGTATAATCATATCCTAAAAGTCCCAAGTAATATAGTGTTATGAACAATGTGTTTCAAAAGTGGTACTGATATGGATACTCTCAGATTGACAAGCAACATTCATTGATCATAATCTTCTTCAATTAAAATTAATATCTGTGCATGCTTAATCAAAATGAAGGTAGTTGCATTATTGACATATAGTTTGATAAATCAAAATGTGCATTTAATTATGTATATTCCCTCAAATTTTGTCTAATCCATAAAGAGGTTAGCTAAAATTTAAGAAACTTGGTTATTTATTATTTACAAAAAATATATAAAATTTTGTAAAATCAGCATCTTGTAACTGTACAGTGTTTATTATTCAGTTCATTAAATACCATACCCATATAAAGCGTTAGTGCAGATATTAGGCTGTTGTCATTTGTTTAATATCAGTAAGGTATTCAAAAATATAAACAAAATACATATATGGATATGATTTTACTACTAACTACTCAGTTTTCACCCCTTCATGTATAAATGGAGAGATAAAAGAGAATAGAAAAAGGATAGGGAGAAAGAGCAACAATTACATTCCAATCAAGGGTAGTGACATCCTTGCTCTTCTCATTAACACGCCCCTTGAAATGCTTTAGCACATGAGAATGGAGAGGCAAGGCCTGCATCTGGACCCCACACGGGCCTTCAGGTATTGTCCATATTCTAGCTGTAGAGTCTCCCGACCTACATATCACCATAACATTATCAGAACATTTCAAAAAAATTAGACAGCCAAAAAATCAACAAAAAGAAATAAAAAAAAAAATAGCAGAGTTTTTCAATGGGAAAACTCAGTACCCACCCTGATGCTAAGAGGGAACCAGTTGGGCTCCATGCACAAGCAAAAACCTGAACAGGTGAAGACATAAAATGTCAAAATTAAGCGCTGGTGTTATTTGGGAAATAATTTCATGCATGTCCCTCAAAATGAGCAATATCTCCCTTCCCTCACTTCTTTTTCCTTTTTCCTTCTATACAAATGTTGCATAGAGACAAACAACAAGAAAATAGTTTACAGGTTTACGTTGGGTCTCCAAGTAATGAAGTGAGAGGGGCAAACAGGATATTAGTGCACTCATTTGGAGTATGCATGATATGTATTATAGGTACACATGTAAATTTTGCAGTATATGGAACATACTTTGACATTTAGCAGGAAAAAATTTTAAATTGCCCCTCTCATTAGTTGTCACTTGTCAAGAAGAAAAATGAAAAGATAACAAAAAAACGTAAATTATAGTACCTCAGAACTGTGACCTTCCAGGATGGTCACTTCCGAATTTAAGATCTCATAAGGTGTCACAGTAGCATCCATTGGTTCAACACCTGAAATTTAAGTATTCGTTTACATGCATTTGCTTTTGTATTAGCAGACACGAAAGCAAGGAGAGCACTAAAGGCGGCCTGACTAGCTACCAAGACATACCTGCAGAGTCGGTACCAAGAAAGAAACGACGCTTCTTTTTTGACTTGCCTAGTGGAGAAGAATCAATTTCAAATATAACTAATTATCAGAGTTCAATAAAAAAGGCGGGTTTAGCATTTTAAGAATATGCAGTTTTATGTTCTGCACACCAAGCCTTAAAAATTTGTGGCTCATAAGCAGCAAAGGTGCTTAAATTTTGGTGTGCCAGGTTTGTCATCTTTAGTCCCCTGAGTTATTATATGCAACAAAGCATTGCTATTCCATTCAGTATTGAATCAGAAAACCAGGTGCTTAATTGAATGGGACTATGATACTGTGTAGTCTATGTGCATTTACTGACATAATTCCTGCTTCATTTTCATAAAGTGTTATTTACGTAAGTTCGTACTTGTTGATTTTTAAGACATACATAGCGCAGGAATGGTAAGGAGTTGATGAGCATGTATATATGTGAATTTACCTCCACCAGATTTGTCTTCACTCGGTCTTGCCTTCTCAGCACGATCCAAATGCTGCTTCTCCTTCTCCTTCTCCTTCTCCTTCTCCTTTTCCTTCTCTTTCTCCTTCTCCTTCTCTTTCTCCTTCTCCTTTTCCTTTTCCTTCTCCTTTTCTTTCTCTCTCTCCTCCCTCTCCCTCACCTTGTCCCTCTCCTTTACATGATCTCTTTCTCTCTCATGCTTATCTCTCTCCTTCTCGCCCCCAGCATGTCTTTCATGCTCCCCAACGCCTTCTTTTCCCTTCCCCTTCTCTTTTTCCCTCTCACCTTCCATCTTGTCTCTCTTTCTCTTCTTTATAATCTCCTGTAGCTCACCCACATCCTTTGAGATTAGTTCCAGGGGTTGTAAAAGAGAATAATCCTCTTCTACTTCAAGTTCTCCCTTAAAAATATACAGATAAATTCAGTTTAGTTAGGGAGTAAAAGGAGGAGGTGGACTAAGCAAAATTGCAGCAATAAAGATTCTCAGCTACTATTTGGTCATCTTTGGTATACTAGCAATCGTTACTTGCAATAGAAAAAAAGAGCTTGTGGTTTATTTTCCTTTCTCCAAACATCTTCGGAGACAAAATTATGATAGCTTATTCTATACATAAAATATATTGTACCTGACAAGCTACAAGCAATTCCTGCCAATTTCCTAACAAATTTCCCAGCCAATAGCTAAATTAAGGTTTACATGACTTACATCGCTTAAGTTAGCTTCCATTTCAATGTACTGTAGCCCTTTCTGGACAATAGTGATAAGCGCACCAGGTGGCACCAAATTCCCATTGATTTCGCTGTTATTGACCCCCGCTTCATACCCCATTGAGAATGCTGAATGAGTGAAACCTAGAATTCCAAAAGAAAAGGGAAACCACAAAAAATTATATATAACACCACAAATAAGTGCTATATAACTAAACTGCATTTTAGGGTTTTTCACCAAGAACTCTAGTCCCAATTAGGGTTTAAATGCTAACTAACAAAACACATTTTAGGTTTTTTACCAAGGACTTAAATCCCAATTAGATTTTAATTGCTAATTAAGAAAAACCTCGTTTATGTTTCCCCAAAAAGATCTAATCCCAAATCAGGTCTAAAGTGCTAATTAAGAGAACCGCATTTTATTTTTCACCAAGACCTCTTAACCCCAAATAGGCTTTAGGTTTTTTTTTTTTTTAACCCATACTCAAGACAAAAAAATAGAACCAAGAAATAAAGCAAACGACGAAGACAAATTTTCAAGAGCAAGAGCAGGAGGGGGCCCCCAGACCTGATTCCTGGAGGTACCGAAAGATGAGGAAGTTGAGCTCGGCGGAGGTGATAGTCGACTTCGACATGTCGAACGGCCGAAATTGCAAGCGAAACTCTGTTTGCGGCACGCAGTAGAGGGTTTCTCAGTTTTAGTTCCCTCTAATGGAGAACGGGAGAGAACAACAGGAGCGTGAAAATAAGTTCAAGATCCCCCCACCCATCTCTAAATTGTAAAATCCGGTTGGCCGATCCTAGGCAACGCTGGGAAAACTTGAGCGTACTTTTTCAGTTTTCACCGATGGTCCCAACCTTTCACGCATCTTGATCCGTCCGATCGACAATGAGGTTCCCGCATTATTGAGGATAACCGGTTGGATTTTACGGAAAGGGAAAACCAGGGTTTTCCGTCAAGGATTTTTGGGATTGAGTTGTATGGGCCTTCGAATAAGAATGTAGATGGGTTATGTATTCAAAAGGCCGATTTAGTAGGCCGGGGGACACGGGTCGAAAACCATCATAATAAACAAATGTTAGATTACATATATTATTAATCATTACATCTCCATTATATATTAAGTACGTAGATGTTCTGATTCGTTAACGGCTATGATTAAAATATGACATTTCAGATTGAATATCCGCCCTTTAATCAAATATTTTGTCTTCTTTTAAATCTATGCATCTCTTCATATTTTTTTACGTATAGAAATCTAAATTTATTTAAAAACATACTTGTTACATATAAATTGTATCATTTTTTTTTATTGGTTCTTATTTCTTTTCATTTTTTAAATGTCATTAAAAAAAATTATTGATTGATAATTGATTGGCCATATTCATTTCTTTCCATTTAATATCATTCAAGGAATACTATTTATCATGTAATATGTCATTTGTATGAGATTTTTGTATGGAAATATGTCAAAATGATCAAAATATGTGTATGTTTATAATGAAATATGTTATTTAAAGAATATTATTACATGTATATGTTATTTAATATGTTATTTAGAAATGTTATTTCTTATTTAGTCTAATTTATTTTTATAAAAATACATTATTTTGTATGAAATTTGTTTATTCTCTTATAATAAGTCTCCGTTGCAATACTAATATCTTCTTAATCATCCAGCTATACCACCGTGCATAAAATTTGATGCGACTCAATATTATTTTGACATATATCTACAACATCCATGTGATGAACCAAATTAGCTAACTGTCTAGGCATTATACCCAATGGCGGACCCAGATAGAGTCACGGGTAGGCAAGTGTCTATTTTTCGATTTGAATTTTTTTAGATCCAGTGGTATTTTATACTTGCATCTATCCCTGAATGGATATAATGTCTACCCCTGGATTTAATTCACGGTCCAATAGAAGAAAATTGCGTAGAAAAGAAAGTCAGTCCAGGCCAATGTTATTAGATGCGGTTTTCATGCGATATGCAGAAGGCCACCGGATACCGCATATACTGTATGCGGCCGCATATGCGGATTTTAATGCAGATTTATATATGCGGATTTGGTACGTAATGGTGTCTCCATACATATAAAAAAAATGAATATCTTCAAACATATAAGTCGGGAAATAAAAATAAAAAATGGATGTCTCCAATCATGTAAAAATGGAGAATATACGAAATAAAAATTAAAGAAATTAAAGAATTAAAATGTTTCAATAGCACAACCCAAGAAGTTAAACCACATTATCTTCTTAAAATGTTTGAACAGGCGCTGCCCAGCAGCCCAGTTGAGAGCTCGCTATTTTTTAAAAATATTCTGAACTCATTTTCCAAGTGTCCAGCCCAGTTGAGAGTTCCCTGCATGAACTCAATTTAGCCCAGAGCCCAGCCCAATTTAGCAAGCAGCTACACCCATCCGGTTTGTATTCTCGCACTTAGTCCCACAGTTACAAAATAGGATTTCCAAAGCGCTGGAAGGGCTTGTGGGGAGGCGCTGCAGAATTTAACGGACGAATCCGGGACTCGGTTAATGGGTTCGGGATTCAGAGTTCTTCATATTTTTTGTTCCGGTAATGGATTTTGAATTTTTTTGAATCCGTTAACTAAAATCCGCATATTTGATCTGCATAGCCGGATTTTATGTGGCTGAGGACCGCAAACGCATAGACCGCATTTTATAACACTGGTCCAGACTGATTTGCATAAAAGTAAGAAAAAAAAAAGACACGGCTTGATTCGCTACTTCACTTAAAAGAATGATTGATTCGTTAGGAGAAAAAAAATGTCAATTAGTTGGATCACGTATCGTGTCGTATCGTGACTAAATTTGAAAAGATGGTCATGGCACGTGAATGATCAGAACACGTTAATCATGTTGTGATCACACGTAACGTGTCCAAACGTGACCGATCATGTTTGGTCACGTTTAACTTTTTTTTCCATAATTTAGATTAGTTTATTCAGGATTCATCATTCGATCAAGATCTAACAGTCCTAATTACATATGACCATGTGTCGTGTCGTATCGTGACCAAATCTTTTGCGTGATGTGCCTTGTCCTGCTAAATTTTGGAAAGATGGTCATGATACTAGACACGCGAGTCACAACACATGTGCCGTAACGTAACCATGTCGTGCCGTGACGTATCCGGTCGTGCCGTGACTTGTCAATATTTTGTATTCCTATTCACTACTCTGTTTTGATTTGTCAGGAGAAAAAAATTATACTCTTGTCAATATTTTGTGCCTATACCTGATCAAAATTATAGATCCGCTCCTGATTACACCTAAAGTGTATTGCTTTGGAGGTTGGACGTCAAGAACAGTAGTTTGAAATTTGAAACTAAATTTGGAGACGTTAATGTGGTTTTCTTCCCCTTCATAACTAATAACAATTAAGAGTACTTTTTAGGTTATATCTTAAAAAATAGATAAAATATATTCATAGCCAAACTTGTTCACCAATTAACCGAGAAAATGTTTATTTCAGCAAAAAGTTTAAACTGCGGATATGTTCTTCGTAGTCAAATTAAGTCATGTATCAAATTTAGTATAATTTGAAATTTATTATATTCTAATAAAACTGAACCGGTTTATTTTTAAAAATTCAATGAATTACCGGTCATTGTTTATATTACATCGAATTTGATAAACAACGTATATCTAACTTAATAAATAATAAATTTAAAATTATATTTTTTTTTGTGAAATTATTCCGGTTGTTACTGACATTTTTATTAATATCCAAAGTTAATTACAAATTAATAAATATATCCAAAATTCCTGGTTTTTCGAAAAATGCCTCAAATTTTGTGGCCGGTTTCTGATTTTTTTTTTTTTTTTTTAGAGACACTATGAAGAGCAATATAATGAGAGTGAGGCTATGGTGCTATAGCACGGATGGGGTCCGTGCTACGGCTCAAAATTTGACTTTTCAAAATTCTAACGGTCGATCCAACCGTTCAATGTGATAACCATATGAATATGTACTTGCAAACTAAATTTTATATTTTTTTGAATATTTTTACTATTTTTTTAGATAGGTAGAATTTTGATTGTCCAGAATTTTCAGAAAACACTGATTTTTCTACCTATCTGAAAAAATAGTAAAAAAATTCAAAAAAATATAAAATTTAGTTTGCAAGTACATATTCATATGGTTATCACATTGAACGGTTGGATCGACCGTTAGAATTTTGAAAAGTCAAATTTTGAGCCGTAGCACGGACCCCATCCGTGCTATGCATAGCACCA
Organism: Carex parvula; assembly: GCA_025461045.1. NCBI lineage: Eukaryota > Viridiplantae > Streptophyta > Magnoliopsida > Poales > Cyperaceae > Carex > Carex parvula. Next base: position 12,320 of record JAJGRW010001993.1, read on the forward strand.
TAGCCTCACTCATATAATGAAATCTAACACTGAAAATTCGAATTTTTTATTTAAATTATTTGTTAGATTACTTCTTTTGATTTATAATTAACATATTTATACTAAAATACACTATAGTACTTGAAATTATGTTGAATTACACTATATTACATGAAATTACACTAAATTATGCTAAATTATGTTGAATTATGCTAAATTACACTAATTTCGCTAATTATAATGAAATATGGTAAATTACGCTAAACTACGCAAAATTATGCTAAATTAGGCCAATTTTGTGACATCTTTCATAAATCATAAAAAATAGTAAAAAAATTCCAAAAATAGTAAAAAATTAGTATTCTACAAGTTCATTATATAACTAATTTACTGAGCTACTTAGATTGAATAATAGAAATGAAAATCTTAATCGGAAACTTCAACTCAAGTTTTGAGGCTCTTCCCTTAGTGTTTTGGCAATTCTAAATTTTGAAATCCAGTACTGATGCATGCGTATTTTCGCAAGCTTTCCAAAAAGTGGTTATTTGCTGAAATCGGACACTCGAGGGCCATTTTATGGCCGTTTGAAGTTTCGTCGTCGTTTTTCGCCTTCTCAGTAAAGATATCATCCATATTTATATGTAATTTACCGGAATTTACCGTATTTTAGCGTAATTTAACATAATTTAGCCTAATTAATGTAATATAGTGTAATTCAACATAATTTCAAATAATATAGTGTATTTTAGTATAAATATGCTAATTATAAATCAAAAGAAGTAATCTAACAAATAATTTAAACAAAAAATTTGAATTTTCAGTGTTAGATTTCATTATCTTGCTCTTCATAGTGTCTCTAAAAAAAAAAGAGGAAGAAACCAGTCAAATTTTGACCGGTTTGAGCATTTTTCGAAAAACCCAGGATTCTGAGTATATTTATTAATTTGTAATTAACTTTGGATATTAATAAAAATGTCGGCGGTTGTTATATGAATTTATTTTCAATGCGAGTAATATTATTAGAATATTTAACAAACATTTTTTTTTCTAAACTCAATCTTACTAACTGACAAAAATGAGAAATTTTACAAAATATCCTTGATTTCAAAATCATCAAATAAAATACTCCTCTTCTAAAATTATTAACAAAATGTTCTTGGAAGCCCAATATTTCCCTCTCCTTCCTTCCCTCCTCTCTCAGTAACCCCCTTCTCCTCTTTTCTTCTTTCTCCTCTCTCAACTGCTAGTCTGCTACTCAATGATAGAACTAGGGAAAGAAACAGAGGCTCGTTTTTTTTTTTTCTAAAAATAAAGTTAAAAATAAAATCCGAGAAGGAAACTGTACAAACAATTTCTGAAAAAACCGCTCTAGTGAGATATATATATGAGTTTGAAAAGGAGATTCCGGTCATGTCCTCATCTCAAAGTTTAAGAAAAAACGATAATAATTGAAAGAGAAGATAATTGAGAGAGAGAGAGAGAGAAAAAAAGATTTCTACATACATCTCTATGTATTGAGAAGTTCAACAATCTCTCGTTTAAGGCTGCACCTCTCATTCAGTTGCTGTTCGTACAACACACGCACCGATTGATCAGAGAAGAATACTCGGCCTAGAAGCAAACGGAAAAAAAAACTGGAATAAGGAATTCTTTTCCATCATTTTTCCATGAATTCTTTTAGTAATTTGCTATATATATTTCTATGAGACTATGAAATGAAAACAGCTTCCCCTCCAAATTTTGCTATGTGTCCCCATATCCTTTGTTTTCTATTTTTCTGTAACATTATGTTTTTTGGTTTTCTGTTTTCATGTTTTCTGGATCAATGAAACTGTTTTTTTTTTTTTTTTTTGTATACTGTTTAAGGATGCAATAACATGCTGTATCCACAGGATTTTCATGTTTTCTGAATCGACGGAATTTTCTAATAGAAAGGAAAAAAGAGGATAATGAATTGTAAGTTGGAGGAACCCAACTTTTGGGTTTTCGATCGGGACAGTCCGATTCGATTCTGTCGCTCGAGATCGTCTTGAAATTCGAATCTGTCGTCGGAATGTGTGCGTTCCACTTCGGAATGGATGGTCTCGGATCCGAATCGGACGGTCCCAATTTAAAATCCAAAAATTGAGTTACTTCACTGGATTCAAATTCGGATGAGAGAGAGGGAGAAAGAGGAAAATTGAGATCCATAATATTACATTCTAATCCTTGTATAAATAAAAATATGCAAAAAAAGGGCTTAATTGTGAAGATTTTTAAGTTATGCAATATTTAAAACTTGGAGGGCTTATGTGCAAAAATGCCATATATTAAGTTAATATCCATCTTCTTCACTTGATCATTTCATTTCACATCTAATTTCGTGAGGGGCTAGGTCTTGGCCGAACCAAAGAGAGAAAGAGAGAAAGAGAGAAATCGAACGTGAAATCGGGTCAGAATTGTCGGAAAACGGAGATTCGAGCTAATTAGACGATCGTGCTCAACTCTAGAACTTCAATTTGGTATATATCTTCCTTCCTTGCAATCTTTTGAAAATCCTAAATTGTTTGATTTGTTGTATTTCGTTGAGAATTCGAATTTAAGTTCGATTGATTCGATATAACTCGATGTTTGGTTTGATTTGTATTGAATCGAATGGATTTGTTTGGGAAATTGGGAATGGAATTAGGGTTTTGGTAAAATGATGGGATTTGGGGAAATTACTAAATTTTCAGGTGTTATGCACCATTTGGATCTGAATCGATCGAGTTATAATCGTTTGAACATCTCAAATCGTATTGTTCGATTGAATTATTCGTTTGAGCTGAATTTGGAATTAGGGTTTTGTACAAATTGTATACCAATTGAATTCATGGTTTAATGGTGTCGATTCTCGACAACCTAGATGTGAACTATACCTTCTGAACCGAGAACAAGTAACAACGGTTAACCATGTCGAACCGCGATCGAAACGACCTAAACTAAACATGTAAAACTGGTTCTGTGTGAGCTACTGCGGACCGGAATAGATCCTTTACTGGCCGCAAGGGGAACAGGGACTTAACCAAAAATTTGAACTGCTCTGTGTTGCTGTTACGGGCCGGAATAGAACCTATTGCGGGCCGCAATAAAATATGGCAGAACAACCACTCTCTGGAAGAATTGACTGCGGGCCGCAACCATGCCATTACGGGTCGCAGAGCATACCCTGTTTTGCTGAAATTGTGTATTTTACGTGGTATAAGCCTAATTGGTTGAACCATTAACTTAACCTATACCATTAGGACCCGAATACGAACATTAAACCGTGTTTAACCTAATTTAACTTGGTTTAACCTACGGGATACCAATCGAATGTTTTAATCGAATCTAAACGTATAAATAGGTGGTAAACCTACGAGGCATCGGATCTCGGGATCGTTCGAGACGCCTGAGCCTTAGACGAGAACGCTATATACTCAGGTGCGGGGTTTCTGGACTTGTTTGATAGTTTATATTCAGAATTAAACTGTGTTTCTATTGACATGTTGATTATTGGTTGAATTGCATTATCGGATTGTGTTGCATATGCATTGCATTGCCCTAATTAATTGGAACTCGGATTGTTTATCTGATTGATCTGCATGCTGGTATGGTTATCGTTGTGTATTGATCTGAATGATCTAATTTGGAATTAAACGTCACCGTGATTTATATCACCATCGGTTGGTGGATATGGTATTACCGTCCCCCATCGTGGCGACGACACCCAGGGGGTGTGTTCGAATTTGTCAAAGTCTATGCATGGACTTTGACGACCCAGTATTCTAAAGCTTTAGATCGTCTGGCCCTCAGCAGTTCCCAGTACCGGTTGGGACGAGGGGTAAGTGACTCTGTCTTATGAATTTGGCTTTTGGTGACTTGTGTATCGGAGGCATTACCCAGGGGGTGAATGCGTTTGGATGGTCGATTGGTTTTAAATGGATTTTCCGGATATGAAATGGAACCAGACTTGTAATTAAACGGTTAAGCCTTTACTACCAGATATTCTGAGTTCGAGTTAAACCAAATATTGTGTGATTGAATTTCGGTTTGGCAATTCCTGAGTTGAATTTCATTTGGCTAATTGATGTCGGGTTTATGCGGTCATGTTTATATATTATTATAAACTGATCTAAGCTTTATTTGTGATTTATTTTTGAATATAATCTGTGATTGCAAGTCCAGGAGCGAAACATGGCAAATTTATCGCACTGAGAATTTATTTCTCACCCCCTCTTTGGGTTATCTTTTCAGGTTCCGGTTCAGCAGATCCGAGAGAGACACGAGGTCGGTAGGCCTGGTTATTCCGCTGCTTAGACTGTCTGGTATGGTGAAATTAGAGATTATGTATATAGTTATGTTTTGGTGGTGTACATATATGATCTCTGTGTCATTTTTGTGATGCGTATCCATCGAGATACGGGTTTGTATGATATTACCTGACCAGTTGGGAGTTATGTTATTTGTTTGTTGAGTTGTTTGTTTATGTTTTCATTTACTATTATACCGTAATTGCCTTGTAGGCATACGGGCAACCGTATGTCTACGGCAGGAGCACCTGTCGCGCCTCGTTGGGCTGCGGGGTGTGACACATAAGGATATTTTGTTAATAATTTAAAAAAAAATGATATTTTATTTAATAGTTTTTCAACAAAAACTGTTGATTCTCACACAGTTCGACTGTACTCATCTATGTGAATTTAATTAATAACAATAAGTCGTTAACAAATATTTCGCCCATCACGGCGAATGTACTTGCATAAGTTATCGTACAAAATCGAGACATGTTTTATTTACAACGACCTTATTTAATACCGCGATAAATAAGGTTATAAAGAAAATGAACTATAGATGTGTTATATATCGCTTAAATAAATCGTGTATCAAACTTGTACAATTTGAAAATTAATCGATCATTCATTCAACAATTTGAAAAATTAATATTTTATTTTATTAACGCTTGATCGGCGACTGAACCAATTGTACCAAATCTAATAAAGAACATATATAAATCACAGAAAATATTCTTCCACCAAAAGAATATTTTTATTATTAGAGAAATCTACCAGTTCCACAAAGAAGACTTTTGTCTTGGTCTGCGTGTTCAAAAACATATTACTCGGTATCTTTTAAAGGAAAATTAAGAGAATATTATTAGCTCATTCTTCCAAAAGTGCTGCATATCTTAACTCTTAAGAAAAGAGAAAAGCATCATCTTTCTTTTCATAAGTGAGTAGTGATTAAAAGAAAACAGCACTCCTGATTGATCGTTAGGGAGGCATCATGCCAGGATCGTTCAGCGTAAAAAGTGGACTGAATGTGATGAACTGGAAATATATTCTGAGTGAGGCTACGGTACTGTGCATAGCGCAGGTAAATGTGCACCAATGTTGTAAAAAACGTACGTTTAGTCTGATTAATCGGCCGATTAGTCGTTGGCGGTGATCAAACTGTTAAGGTGATCAAACTGTTAAGGAATTTTCCGATTAATCGGCCAATTTTTTTTTATTATGGCCGATTATTTCTGATTAATCGTTTGGCGGTACTCTGTCCGTCCGACGAGCGCATATTGTTTTATTTACAACACTGATGTGTACTATGGATTGATATTTTCGTTTTCAAAGTTAAACAATCAATCTGAACCGTTCAACGTAATTTCACTGTGAAAATATATTTGTAGATCAAATTTTATATTTTTTGGAATATTTATTTTACTAAGTTTTTAGATAAATAGAAAACCACTCGGTCTAAAGATTTGTACATCATTCAAAAGTAGTGATTTTTAATTTATTTAGAAAAACAGTAAATAGTTGCTAAAAAAAATATAAAATTTAGTATGATATATTTTATATGAAAATTATAATGAGCGATTTAAATCAATTATTTAAACTTTGAAAAAAAAATATTAATTTGCAGTACAGATCTGTGCTATGCCCCTCACTTTTTTTTTTGTCAATATCTCCGACTGGTAGTACGCTAGTTAAAGATGAATAGATGCTAGGGGTGAAAACGGTATGGATAATATCTGATCCGTATTTGATCCGTATTCAAAAATTTAGGTGTGGATATCCGATATCCGAATATCCGTGTGGATATGGATACTGATATGGTTTTACGTTTCAATTTTCCATATCCGAATAGTAAATATATATCATATATTTTAATATATATTATGAAAAAATATTGTTATTCACCATTAAAATTAGATAAATAGTATTAACTTTGGTATTTTTTAATATTATTTTAATAAATATCCGATCCAATCCGTATCCGTATTTGTATCCGGCTGATATCTGATCGTATCCGTATCAAAAAATTAAAAATAAATATGAATATGGTTTTACCACTGTCCGCTCCGTATTCGCTCCGTTTCCACCCCTAATAGATGCCCTTTCAATTTCATATATGAATTTTCAAGACAAAAGCTTAATTTATTATTGGGAAAGCTCAAATTCCTCCCATACCGTTCCGTTTTCCTAGGTGCACCCCTGAATTATTCCTTTTCAATATTTTAAAATTTCACGAATTATACAAATAATACGACATTATCCATTATTATTATAAAATTCATAATATTTTAATTATTTCATACAAATTTATATAATTTCATATATTATTTGTATTATAAATTAACAAACTAGTTTGGTATCTGTAATATATATATTCGAATTACGAATTTTACACCTCGTCAAATTATTATTAAAAATCTGGAATTTATCACACGGCATGGACATGTCTTTAATGTGTTATTTAAGCATGTCGTATGTTCAACAATAATTTGTTATGTCAGCACCACCGAAACCTTGCCGACTGGTATAAGAACCGTTGTCATCATATATAGACAGCTAGGTTTTGTCAGTTAACCCGAATATTAACAATTTAGAGCGATAGCATTTTGGTTATAGCATCGTAGCTATTACGAATCGCTGTCTAATCTAACCATAGAATATACATAACTTGGGCAAACATACTGTTTACGCTCCATCAATAAAGCATAGTGACAAATCAATGATTCGGGAAAAGTTCGGCGAGGTCAAAAATTCGTGATTCGGAAATAATACGGGTATAATTCGGAAATAATTCGGAAATAATTCGTTTTTTGTACAAACCAAATATATTAAAATACTGAAGTTGTGAAAAGCAGAAAAAAATGAGAATCGGTTTGAACCAGCTACTGGTATGGTTTGAACCCAGCTACTGGTACGGTTTGAACCCAGCTACTGGTACGGTTTGAAACCAGCTACTGGTACGGTTTGAACCCAGCTACTGGTACGGTTTGAACCCAGCTATTGATACAATTTGAACCAGCTAGTGAGGTATCAAAGAAAAGGACAAATGCACAATCAAATATCTTAGTTTTATCTTCGTCTAGTGATATTCTTGATAGAATTGGTTTGGTCAATCAAATATCTTAGTTTTATCTCAAATAAAGAATCAAAAGGGAAAAGACAAATGTTACTGCTTAGTAACCAGTCAACCACTAAGTGGTAAATTTGCAATCAAAGTTAGAGAGAAATTAGGCTACTTGATTTCTTCTGGTTGTCGTACTCTGACTCTTAATTTCCCATGGAGTCGTAGATTTCAGAAACTATGTTTTTGAGGGAAAGAGAGAGTTCGGCGAAGTCAGAAAATAAATTACGATTTAGGAAGATAAAAGACGGAGCGACGAATTTTTCTGAACAAAACGCGATTAATACGTAGAATTCGTAGAATTCGCGAATAATTTGCGAACGGAGCGTTTAATTCGCGAATCACCGTATTAAACGCTGATTGATCCGCTGGAGTCTCAAAAACGTTTAATTCGCGAATAATTCGCGAATAATTCGCGAATTAAACCCGGATCTTGTTACTATGCAATAAAGTACCGCTTTCTTTGATGAAATGTTTGTCATCTACATTTGTTTATGAAAAATAACAATAGAGTAGGGACCCGGGCTCGAGCTCGATTATTGACCCGTTTTAAAAATGGCAGAATCGTGATCTCCGGGTAGACAATTTTTCTTGCTCAAATATGTCGCTTTCAATAACGAGTAAGCATGAAACAAGTTGCATAATGATATATATCGTATTTAATTTGCATTCAATCTCCCCAATCAATGCGGAAAATATGAACAAAGAATAGAATTAACAAAAGAATCAAGTTATGTCTGATTGCTTCCCACGCCACTAGGGTCGGGCAAAATTGCTCAAACTCATAACTCGCTTTAACTCGCTCATTACAACTTGAGTCAGTTCCAACTCGAGTTGGCTGACTTGTTTAATAAATGAGCTGAGTTTGAGCTTACTCCAACTCGCTCATTTATAACTCAAATTACGTAGCATTGGTCACAATAAACCCCAGAAATTGTTTTTATTAAGCTGCTATATGAAAAATTGTTGATGCTCATGTACTAAGTTGCTGTATGAAAAATTGTTGGTGCTTAATATGTACTATTGTTGGATGAAAAATTGCTGGATACGGATAATTCTTTTACTAGTAGTATATAATTAACTGGTTAAACGAGTTGTGAGCCAACTCGAGTTGATAACGAGCTGAGTTTGAGTTGGCTCTACAACTCGTTATTACCATCCCAACTCGAGTTGACTTGCTTATTTATTTAGTGAGTTGGGTTCAAGTTGAAGGTAACTCGCTCAAACTCGACTCATTTACAGCCCTACACGCCGCACATAGGAAATTGTTAAAAACCTTTTGTTCGCTATACATGCAAATGGTATATTATCCATTTTTATTTGAATCCGCATTCGAATTTTTGTGGATTCAGATATTCAGATATAGATGGAAACAAGTTACGAAACTATTTTATAGAAAAATAGTGTTAATTCAGGTTGTCACCTTACAAATTACAATATTTATTGTTTTTCAAGAACAAATCTATCGCAATAATTAATAATGCCTTTCTGAGTCTATAATAATATAAGATTATCACGCAGCTTACAATTTGGATCACTTGTGAGGGATGGCCGTGCATCTAACATAGTAATTTTGTTGCTTGCATCATCCATAATAATCTATTTTGTTATCAAATTATGTTAAATCCCACAAAAGAGAGAGAGAGAGAGAGAGAGGTTATCAGATGATAAACACGATGATGAACCATCATTTTTCTATATTCGCCTTTGATCTATATTTTATTTCGTGTGTCCAAGATAAAAACAAAAGGGACATTGCAATAACCGCACGGGAAGCAATACTTGAAACATTTTCTACACCAATGTGGGACCCACATTGTCATCGAGTCACACAACAAGAGTACGGTGCCCTGTCCATTCCTCTCTTCCCCACGAGTCAGAAACATATGGTCCTACCGCCCTTTAAAAAATTTAGTCGTTTACTTGATTGCTTCATTTGTTTGGCAAAACCAAGTTAGCCTCTTCTAGCCTACCAATGCAATTAAATACCAAACAGCCCCATAATTAATTATGTAAAAGCATGTTCCAAAAAAAAAAAAAATTATGCCAGAAGGATACAAACTATTTGACGCAACCTTTCAGGAACTGATACAAATCAATAAATCTACCCTTTTCTCCTTCCCCATTCCCCAAGGCCCCAAATAGATATAGCTTAGCGCTAGCTTTGCATCAAGTTTTCTACTTACCTATTCGGACTGTTAAGTACATAATAACAATTTTATGAAACCTTCTCTCTAGTTAAAAAAGATTCCAAAAGAGAGAATCCAAGACAATTTCGCACAGCGCAAATTGTTGCCTTCAGTGATTGGAGGAGAAAGAAGGATGATTGGTCTTCCCGGCGGATGGGGACCACAGGTCAGCGCCGTTAGCATTTGTCACGTGTTCGGTGCATGAGACCGGGATTAGGCAGAGGCCTCTACTCCTCAAATCACTTCTCGCTCCCTCCTGTCAAACAGAAGAAAAAGTATATTGCCAGAGACATGAACACATGTTACAAAACTATTCTAGAAAGAGAAAGATAGACAGAGAGAGAGAGAGCTTTATACTTGTAAAGTTGTAGAAGATGGCAGGCGTTGCAGGTACGGCGAGCTGAGGACCTGGAAAGAAACATAGATAAGTCTATTTAATTACAGAGATGCGTGCGAGGAGAGCGATTTGTTTGGATTCGGAAAGAGAAAGAGAGAGAGAGGGTTTACCTGAACCTGGTCATGTAAAAAGCGGATGTAGCCAAGAGCTTCATGCAGAACTGAGGCCGTGTCAGACTGCATACATTTTTGTAATTTTTTCACGGTCAAAGTCAAAACTATTTCTCACCAATTAATAACATGCGTAACTGCTATCTAGATAAAAGGAAAAGTTACTTGTCACCAGTTTAAAAAGACAGGCGCAATTGCTATACAGGTAAAACAAAATATCACAACTGTTGCAATATACATCGCAAAATTTAACAAGAAACAAAAAAAAAAAAAACAGATTTTCATGGATAAAAGCATGCATGAAGTATTTAATTGATTGTTATATTCATATTCATTAGCTTGTCTAAACTCATGAATTCTTTATTCAAAATTATTTAAATAATAGTTTTACTAGGATAATTTCTACTAGAAAAAGACTCGGTTAATTAACAAAAAGTATCATCCCCATTGATTGAGTAATAAATAAAGAGTCAAAGTCTACAGATATTATAGGACTGAGAGCTTTGGCATTAAATGGGAGAAGATTTTGGTAGCAGTGTTGTAATTTTACCTTTCCAAAAGGAGAAACGAGCTGCTGCAGCGCCATGATTCGCTCCCCTAATTTCTCCTTTCTTACCTAATCCCACACAAAATAATTAAACAAAACACACATCAAGTATACTGTTTTTAATGAACTGAATTGTTTACTGGAGATAATTAAATAAATGAGGGGATAATTGAGACATAAACCCCACCTTGATTGTACCACCTTGAGAAATCCCACCTCCAGTCTTTGCTTTTTTATTATTACCTCCACTAGTTGCTCCTGCTTTTCTTCCTCCATTCTCTTGTTTTTTCTGCTACATTAATTTATCTAAGATAATGAGCACAGAAGCAAGCATACTTGTGAAATAGCAACTTTGTGCACGGGTTGACATCTCTACATTAATCTCTACTTTATTAAAAACTCTAATCATGAAACAAGATATTATATAAACGCTATCAATTGTTTAGCATCTAAACATGCAATCACAACCCAATTTCAGAAATCAAGAGAGCTATACGGATACATGTTACATCTTCAATAATTTCCACTTCTCTCATACAAAGCTTAATTTTCTTAAAAGTTTATATCTTGAAAAAAAATAACAAGTAACCGTGACCACAATCCAATTCATAAAAACAAATAAAGCTTTGTCAACAAAAAAATAATGGTAATTGCATATTTCAAGTTTTCAACCAAAATCAACCCTGCGAAACGCTGGAAGGTTGATCAAATTGGTGCATTTGATCTTAAACTAAACAGAAATCAGGGGAATAACCCACTGTTTACAAAAAAAAAAAATTAAAAAAGGTCACCTTTTGTTGTCTAGAGCTAGAACTATTGCTTATCATTGAATTAGTGGCAGCAGTAGAGGTAGGAGAAGAAGAGAGAGATGACATGGAGGAGCTCTCACTGGACATCTGTTGCACAGTGGTACTGGTACTGTTACCGGTGGCACTAACTCCATGATACATCATAGGCAACCCTACTGGTTCGTAGAAACCACCAAACCCTAGAAATCTAGAAGAAAACCCTAGAATCTCCTCCTCGGTTCCTTCACCCATTCCACACTTCAACATGTCCAAGTAACTACAACTCTCCTCTCCTTGTACAACCCCTTTGTCATCCATGGAAAAGGAGAACAGAACTGAACCAAATTGTAAAAGATAAACAGAAAGTGTGGGAGTAGGAAAATTAAAGGTGCGGCAGGAGAGAGCAGTGTTAACTCTCGTCAAAGATGCAATGACAGCGCCTTTTTCTTTCACACGAGCAGAGGAGAGTTATTAAGAGCTAAACCACCGAGAGAGAGAGAGTAAGAGATGGGTCTTTTTCAAGGTTGTATATAAAATATTTTAATGGTTGTCACTGTACGGTTTGCTTGACCTTTGTTTTTGTTTTGTTTACTTTTCTTGAGAGAGACGTTTGTTCTGGTTTCCTTGGCATCGCCTCGTCCCGGTGGACCAATTGGACGGTGGAGATTCGTTGTGAGTAGCATATGTGGTCCAAAATTTAATGTATAAATCGAAATTGTGTTTTAAAAAAAAAAGCTTAATCTAATGAATACAACCTATATATACAAGGGTGTTCATCGGTTCGGTTCGCAACTCGCAAACCAAAGTTATAATTCGTCGGTTTCTAAAATAAAATTGAACCGAATTGATTTAGTGTTGCAACTGAACTAAACCGAATTAAAGTTTTATTTCGGTTTGTTTGGTTCAAATTAAAATATATTAATTTTTTTTATTTAAAGCAATTGATTTATAATAAACCGAAATATATTAAGAAATAAATCGGAGTATTAAAAAATAAACCAGAATATTAAAAAATAAACCGAAGTATTTAAAGCAATTAATTAAGAAATAAATTGGGATATTAAGAAATAAACGGGGGCAGTCTGGACCAAATTCATAATATATAAAAGTTCGGTCTGTTCGGTTGTTTCGATTTTGAAAATTACCAAACCGAACCGAACCAAAATTATAATTCGATTTTAAAAGCAAACCGAACTGAACCATTAAACTGAAAAAACCGAACCATTTGGTTCAAACTAATTCAGTTCGGTTCAAAACCGACTAAACCGGACCTAATGAACACCCCTACCTATATACAGGGAGAACCGAGTAGGTCCAATGAGCATGGGATCTACTTTTGAGTCCAATGAATTTTAAGATCGTCCGATCTGCATTAAGATTTGGCGCACACAAATTGAAAAAGACAATACATATTTTAAAACAAAGCGCACGCATCTTAATGTGGATCGAACGGTGATTTAGACTATCAAATCAAAGTAGGTCTTATAGGCATTGGACCTGCTCTTCTATGTTTATATGTGATATTGTGAATTTTGAGTCATATTTTAAAAAAAATGTAAATTTCAATTTTAGAAAATTGTTGATCGATATTAATGCACAAGTGGATATATCTCAAGAATTATGTCAGGTTTTCTCCCTCACGCAAACTTAAAAGAATTACAAACCTTAATTACATTTTTATTTTATATTGTGCTTAAAATCAATACAATAAATAAAAGAAATACAAACTTAAAAGTAATCTTGCGCAGATTGTTTTTTTTTTATGTTTCTTTTACTTGTAATAATTATTGTTAGTTTACTCTTATATAATATAATATGACATTATTTGGCTTATTCATATAATTAAAGCATCAAACCTTAATACAAATTGATGAAATTAAAATATAGAGATATCGTGAGTAATATGTACGGTACATATGATGTCCACTCCTGTATAGAGACACGTGGACTCACCTTAAAAATATAAGTGCTACATTTTAGGGGGTGCTCTCTTTTATAAAAGAAAAAAATAGATATATATAGAGTAGAACTAGGGTGCTCCTAAGCTCAGCAAGCCCTTCGTGAGCGCGACTCTAAAACCTATCGAATTGACTTCAAACGACATTTTCAAACCGTTAGATGTTCAATCTATATTAAAATGTGCTAGGAGACCAAATTTTACATTTTTTGAAATTTTTTTACTATTTATTAAGATGGTTTGAAAATCGCTGTTTTCCAATGGTGCAGAATTTTAATAAAAACAGCGATTTTCAAACCATCTTAATAAATAGTAAAAAAATTCCAAAAAATTTAAAATTTGGTCTCCAAGCACATTTTAATATAGATTGAACATCTAACGGTTTGGAAATGTCGTTTGAAGTCAATTTGATAGGTTTTAGAGTCGCGCTCACGGAAGAGCTTGGTGAGCTTAGGAGCACCCTAGTTCTACTCGATATATATAATATACAACTTTGTGTCGATTTTGAAACATTTGTATTACACGATAGAGCTGTAAACCGAAATTAGTGTTTAAATTTGTATTGCTAAAAGAATTTTATATTAATAATTCATCAAATTCAAAAAAATAATATATATTACGAGGATGATAAACATACCAATTATGATGTCGTGTACAAACCAGTGTTGTAAAAATAATTTATTTAACTCATCAAACTTATCAAATAAAATTAATTTAATTTAGTTTTATTATTATAACATGACACTACACTTATTCCTTCTTAACAACACATACACATTTTATATTTGTAAGTAACACATTTATTTAATGCAAAAATAAATTTGAAAATTAAGCCTTTTCCAAATACTAATAATATATTAATTGAAAGAAATGAAACATTCCAACATAAAATCACTAAATTTAATTTATGATAACAACTTAATTTCATACATGAACATGTCATACTAATTGAAAAAATTACATCAATAAGTAATAAAAACATATGCTGTATAAAGAGCAAAACTAGGGTGTGATGTGCTTACCAAGAGGGATTGGTGAGCACACCTCCAAAAGACTATCGGATTGACTTCGAACTACGAATTCAAACCGTTGAAATTCATGTACTTCGTGGGTGATGCATGTACATGCAAAAAATTTAAAGTTTCGAATTCATTTAGTACATAGTCAAGCGATCAAAACAATGAACATTTATAAGTTATTTTTTAAATTGTTTTATGTATTCATTTTTCATCATTGTTTTAGTACGCTCTTATAGTTCCATTGTTGGAGGTAATCAAAAGAAGCAACCCAGGTACTATATTGTTCCTTCATTTTTTACGTCATTTGATTGTTAATCAACAATTGAACTTATTTTTTTTTAATTTATTGACAGAAATATTGTTTGAGGTGATCTCATTTCCTACCGGTAAACCTGGACCATGCAAGTATTTTCATAGGGTAGCTTGGGTATTTGGATCGTGCATAGCTGCTTTTCAACATATCAGACCGGTCATCACCGTTGGTGCATGTTTTCTGTCAGGCCGGTATAAAGGTAACTAATTTGATTGTTTTAACTTTATTTAATTTAGTTGATTTCGGCTCTTACGAAATTAATTTGATTGTTTTATAGGTCATCTCGTAAGTTACCGGTGGCAGTAATAATTGAAGACACATTTTACAAATGTCTCACATGATTTGCGCAAAGGAGGGCCAAAGCAGAATTTGAAGCCAGTAAAGGTCAACAATTCTCGTGTCGTGTGCATCATGTACTTTTCTTTGTATTTCTTTCCTCATAATGTTAATGAACTTTGTTAAAAAATCTGACTTCTTCGTTATTTTTTAATTTTTCGTAGCTGATTAACAAACGGTTCGAGAGGTCCGATAAAATGAAGACGCTAGGAGGATTTGGCAACAACAACGAGTTCGAGGTAACCTCCACACAAGAGAGAGTTCACGCTTTTATACCTAACGATTATGACCGGTTTACCAAGGCCAATTTCAAATACACGGTGATAATTAGGGATGATCACACGGTAACTTGCACATGCCAGAAGCCTCAATTGGACAGAATACCGTGCTTCCATGTTCTATCCGTGTGTTGTCTCCGAGGCATCGATCCTAGCATCTTTGTAAGTCACTACTACCACATCCATACACTGATCAACACGGAGCGCTGAATGGGCATGTGTATGAAAATTAGTCGGAATTGCCTCAACACGATGGCCCGGTCCTTGTTCCAGAGGATAAAAATATTTCTTTGGGCAGAAGACGGCACAACCGAATTTCGATGTGGATGGACGTTCTAAATAATAGGAGAAGAGGATAACAAGTCGGCCGAGATACACAGGAAAGACAAAATAGAGCTGCTCGAGCTGTACGAGGTTGAGAGTTTATCAATAGATGGGATATTTATCTATTTTAAAAATTGTATTCGTAAAAGTGTTGTTTATTTTCGGTTAATTAGACGTATTTGTAATTTACGATAACATTAGCATTGTTCTATTGTATGCTTCTTTATATGGCTCCTTGTTCTATTGTAATGTTTGTTTACATTTGATCAAACAAACGAACAACAATTTCAGATTAAACGACATTTGAAACAGAAGTAATTACACAACTTCCTAATTAAACTTCTAAAAAAAAATAAACAGGGTCTGCACCGGCATATTGCGGACCCGTGTCGGCACCGGCATAGTGCGAACCTATTTCAGGGTCCGCACCGGTATTCTGCAGTGTCCCTGAAATGGGTCCGCATCGGTAAAGTGCGGCCGTGTTAGATTTGGAAATGCCCAGAAACGGTGGTTATTTGGTTTATTTATTTTTCAGAAATGTTATAAATAAAAATTTCAGACAAACCAGTGTTGTAAAAATAATTTATTTAACTCATCAAACTTATCAAATAAAATTAATTTAATTTAGTTTTATTATTATAACATGACACTACACTTATTTCTTCTTAACAACACATACACATTTTACATTTGTAAGTAACACATTATTTAATGCAAAAATAGATTTGAAAATTAAGCTTTTTCAAATACTAATAATATATTAATTGAAAGAAATGAAACAATCCAACATAAAATCACTAAATTTAATTTATGATAACAACTTAATTTCATATATGAACATGTCATACTAATTGAAAAAATTACATCAGTAAGTAATAAAAACATATGCTATATAAATAATAGAAAAATTAATCAATTTCAAAATGAATAAGAAGAAAAACCATATATAAAAAATATTGAATGTATATCCAAGTACAAATAAAACTACAATAGATAATTTATGAAACTTATTATCGCACACAGTCATAGAAAAAAAAACAATGTGAAAATAAATATTCACTGGACTAGATGGGAATAAACGGGAATAAACGGGAATAAACAAAATAATTGACCGATTAATCGTAAAATTTTGTTAATAGTCATTCGATTAGTGTATTCGTAATAGTTTGACCGCCGTTAATGATAAAACGGGTTTGTTTTTTACAGCACTGACACAAACAACAGAACCACCGGGCACGGACCGTATTTAATGAGTCATAACGGGTCCAGCTTTCCAGTCAGGGTCTTCTCTCTCCTCGTCTCGGGTTCTGTTGTCATGGCGGGTTTAAAACCGCTTACATAGGGTTTGGCGCGACTCCGGTCAAAAAACCGCCAAACGAGCCCTACAGAGGCAAAACCGTGCCAGAGTTGTCTTATGCGGATTAACTGTAGATTACCTCATCGCTTTGCTTCCTTTAATTAATTTCTGAGTTTGTCTCTTTATCCAGTTTCCAGAGCCAAAGTGTACCAGTTCGGAATGGATACTTCCTCTTCCCAATTAAATATTTGACCGTCATTGAAATAAACATAAATTCCTTTATTGAAAATAAAAGGAGCGTCGCCCTGAACACGTATCCTGCATCTTGGCCGTCTGATATTAAACGGAGCCAATCCGGCTGTCTGATTTTAACAGAGGGGTCTTTTAATATTAGTGCGGATCTAATTTACACGGATCTTAAAGTGAATCGGATGGTCCAGATGCATTAACTCAAAAAATTCTCTTTTGAGTTAATGCAGAGGATACGAATTCGCGTCGGCCTTGGGTTGAACTTTGGAGAAAGGAACGGATACAGAGGGAGAGAAATGTTCTAGATAACTTGATGAAAACTCCAAAGTTCTCAGATAACTCTGTAGCGCCTGTGTAATGATTTTCATTCTCGTCAAATATGTATCCAATCATAATTACCTTAAATTATAAATTCCGAAATTTTATTAATATAAACAAAATTTGAAATGTTTTACAAACATTTTGAAAACTGTCCAAATTCGGAAAATAATTTTCTGGAAAAAGATCCTCTGAATCCGGAAAATAATTCTTCGTTATTTTGACAAATATGAAAATAAGTTGAAAATGGGTGCAAATTTTGAAATTTTGTATTTTTTTTAGATATTAATAAAAAATTTGGTTATAAATTTGTAACGCATTCAAATGGGAATTCAAATTAGACACATAATGGCTATCTTATAATTTATAAATTTTCGAGCCTATATATGACATTTACAATCAGACTATCCACGGTAAAATGGCTATCTTTATAGTTGATCTGTATCGAGATTTGAAGATAAATTATCGTTGCAAACATGGTATTATTAAATCATGCGTCGATTGTTCATTAAAAGGTAGGATTCTAATAGTTTTACGAACAATAAATTAAAGAATAAAGAATAATTAAGCATATAATAACACTGGAATTAATGTAATGTGTTATGGTGTGATGCAGCTAGAGTGGAAAAAATGGCACAGCGGAGCCGGCTCCGTCACGGAACGGCACGGCACCCGTGTCAGTTACGTGCCGTGATTCGCGTGTTCCGTGCCGCGACTATTTGCGTGCCGTGCTCATATTTTGAAACTTTGGCACGGCACGTGAAAGATTTAGTCACGACACGGCACGACACGTAGTCATGCGAGTCACGTGTAATTAGGATCATTAGATATTGATTTAATGGTGAATCTTGAATAAACTAACTTAAATTATGATTAAATGGTCACGCGAGTCACGCAAGTCACGTATGGTCACGGCACGTTTAGGCACGGCATGACCATCGCGTGCTGTGACCACCTCTTGATATTTTAGTCACGGCACGGCACGTGAAAAATTAACTTGGTCACGGCACGAGACCAAAGTCACGGCGTATTAGTCACGTCACGTCACGGCACGGCACGTTTTTTCCACTCTAGATGCAGCCATCTTCTTTCGATATTTATTCCGCAATTTTTTATTATTCTTTTTGGAAAAATATGCGAAGAATAGACCAAAATCCAGGAAATAAGACAAGCACCATAAAAAATCCACATTTGAGGTTCGGATTAGGTCATTAGGGGAAGAAAAAATCATAGTCTAGTCTAGTTTAAACAGTCAATGATCAAACTAATAATCATCAACTAGAACTAATAAAATGTTGTCCTTGAAAAAACAATGCCTATTATTCCTTGGAAGATACGATGGAAGATTTTTAACTACCAAAAATCTTTAGGGAAACACGATGAGAAGAGACTTCCATAATTTTCTAGTGTCACGGGCTCACCAAACACAAACCGACCAAGAAGGAATCAAAAGTCTCAATCCTATAAATTGTAGTTGTTAGTTTATTATCTCAAGTCTCTCCGAGCGTGCATGTCCTTCCAGATAGGGTAACCTCAATTGTCTATTCTTTTGAATAAACCCCTTCATTATGTTGCTTTGATCAAAATTGACGGATTGTTATTAGGGTGAAAACGGTCCCTATTTGATCCGTATTCGAAAAATTAGATTTGGATATCCGATATCCGAATATCCATTTGGATATGGTTACCAATATGGTTTTACGTTTCAATTATCTGTATCCGAACAGTAAATATATATCGTATATTTTATTATATATTATGAAAAAATATTGTTATTCACCATTAAAATTAGATAAATATTATGAATTTTGATATTTTTTAATATTATTTTAATAAAAATATCTGATTCAATCCGCATCCGTATATGTATCCAGTTGATATCCAATCCGTATTTGTATCCGAAAATTTAAAAAGAGATGTAGATATGATTTGATCACTATTCGCTCCGTATTCGCTCCGTTTTCACCCCTAATTGTTACTCATCAGTGCCAATTACTGACACTTTTAGTATTTGATTATTTCGGTTTCTTTTTTATAAATTCATATTTAATAATAAATTAACGGTTAATTAATATTCTCAGTAGTTGGTTATTTTCTTTTACATGCAGTAGAAATTTAACAAAAGTTAGGGTTTATATTTGCAGAATAATCTTTTGCTCGTATTATAAGCATTTGATATTGGCGAGCTGTGAGCAAACTTTATCTGGACAACGAAATTATTATTTTAGATCAACAAATTTAATATAAACGGTCATACAAACTTGTTAATTAGATAAATATATGTCAATTAATCCGATTCACGTTTGCCTCGAAACATACGGCAGTATAAAGTTTACTTATCATGATTTTTTTTATTTAAAACATCTACGTGTTATCGTAACAGCATAGATGATTTTTTTTTTAAAATAAAACAGCAATTTCTATCATTACAATTTACATTATTGCAATTTTTTTTAATGCTTGGCAGTGACTACTAAATTGAACTATTCTTGCAATTTTTAACTGTGGATTTGAAATTTTAGATCAATATAGTTTGTTTTGAAAATAACATATGTAAGTGTATACAACGCCAATAGAATGGAGATATTTTTTGGTACCCGTATTTGTATAAATTAGCTTTGAGTGTATCATATCAGAGAGGCAGATCTAGAATTTATGTTAGGATAGAACAAGAAAATAATTAATCGGGTTCAAACTCATTAGCAGAGGCGAGCAACGATTAGTGGAGAAGATGCCCACTGTTTCTTTTTTCATTTCTCCGAGTAATAGAGGAGCAACTGAGCAGTGGACGTCAGAAGAACAGTCGCTTGCTGTTTTTATTTTCTCTATGAATCAAAGTGATTTTGCTTTTTCTTTTTTTTTTTCCTCTGTGTCGACGTATCAGTAACGAACTCAGTGATACGGTGTTTCAACAAAATAGAAAAATACAGAGCGAAAGCAGAGCGAAGTAGTGAACTCAATGAAATTTATTTACAATCCACGCGAATGCTATCGTCTGCACACAAGACCCGCTTAACAAAAAAAAATTGAGTTGTGGGTTGCTAAAAATTGTGGGCTCTCAACCAGAGTTCAAATTTTGAAACCGTAAGCGAAATTAACAAGTTGATCATGGAATTAACAAATAAGGAAGAGTCTGCTGAATCAAATTGGAAATTCAGATTTCTTTTAACAAAATTTGTTTTGTATTCAAAAAATAAGATATTTTTTTAATAAAATTAATTTGTTAAATAACATTACAAAGTTATGAAAAAAATACTGTCTTTTAGTAAAATCATGTTTGGAAAATAGTGAATTACAAAATGCTTTAATTAATAAATAAAAAGTAAATTCAAACTTTTAATTGAAACGTATATATTAAAATTTAAGGAAATGTACATATTAAATAAGAAAAGGGTCTGTTAAGTCCCATTTAATTGAATCACTTTTTCCAGCTTTAATATCACATGTCGAATTCGTCTCCCCGTTTTATTATTTCATTATGTTTACAATTATGTTTACAATTATGTTTACAAAACCGCTCCTTGAATCATAGATTTTCATACAAAGTTCAGCCGATTATACGATTTGGGACTGATTCTGTCGAGTTTTCACATGAATTTCGCTTGGATAAAAATCGAACCAGCATCGACCGATTCCGATCTGAATTGACCGAGTCAACTCGTAATCAATCGATTTTCAAATCATGCTCTTAACAATGTAGGACAATTAATTTTGCAGGATGGAGCAAGAGCTCAAAATTCAATTCTAAAGGTTGTTTTTAAAAATCCAAAATAGAACAGTTGTCCACTCCTAACATAATTTGAGTCCCGCCCCTAATGGTACCTTTAACTGTTATAATTAGCTTTACATGTTTACTCGTACATGATAATATCAATAAATAATGAACAAATAATTAATAAAATTAAATAAATTGATAACTTGTCAAAATTTTAATAAATAAATATATTATCAAATACAAAATTGATAACTTTTATCCATATCTTTATTTACCGAGCTAACAACTTTTTTTTCTTAGCCGTTCTCTTATTTGATATGTTGATGAAAATTATTCTTTATCCATATTTTTATATTATCAAATACGATTCATATTAATGTGTTCGTTAACATAAATAAATAGTCGCCCCACATCTTGGCCCTTGCCGCCGAGAGCAGCTTGGGTCCAATGCTCATCGGACTCAAAGTGAGTTCAATGGGTTCGATGACTGTCCAATTTGCTTTAAAACTCGCGCCCACAACTTTCGCATCAGCTTTAAAATTTCTGTGCATGAATCTTAAAGTAGATCGGACGGTCTCGAAACCCATCGGACCCAAGCTGCTCTCCTCGCCACCTCGCGCCATCACAGATGTAGCAGCACTAGTACTAGCGGAGGCGAACCAAATTCACATCACCTCCGGTATCTTAATAGTGAATCTTTTACAATTACTTGATCTGGGCCGTTCTTTTTAACTTGGCACGAATCTCAAAGCCCAATAGTACTGCCCCCTCTGTCAGCCCGAATCTCAAACCGGCTGGAAGTTAATCTCAAACCGTAAAGTGAAGGAAATCTTTTACGGTACCGGGGAGGATATGGAACCGAGGCGAACCTCTCTATAGTCTATGCGAAACTCTGGGCTTAGTGGGGATTGCGGGACCGAGCCTAGAGGTTTTGAAAGATCAAAAGTGTGGAAGCAACACAATGGGCTGAATCTGTACCTTATTTGCTCAGAGGAGAAAGTGAAAATGGGCCTAATCTGTGTTCTGAACTACTTATTGCCTCCGCTTCTGGAGCATTTTTTTTTTATCTGAAAAGCAGGTCCTATTTCATGTGCTCTACAAAAACGGAGAATAGCAAAAACAGTAAATAAAAAGGTTGTAAGAAAAGAAAATTAATTAATCCGATTTTTAAGTACTAGTGGAAAAAAAGTGTTGGTCACTTTTTTAATCATCCTTTAATTTCCGTTCCTATTTGTAACTTTTCTATTCCAACTGGAGCAGAAAACAAAAGTATGCAACACTCTTTTCTCCTTCTCTCGGGTAATCTCCGTGTAAATTTAAAGAATTTACTCCACACAAACTTTAACATGAAAAAGTGAATCCTGCACCAGACAAGATGAAGGTGATTTTTCACGATGAAGCGGAGTATGAAAGGAGCAATTATATTGATGTAAGATTTTATTTTATTAGGCTAAGATGAAGGTGATTTCAAAGGTTGTTAGGAATAGGGGTGTTCATCGGTTCGGTTCGGTTGAAACCGAATCGAACTAGGCAAATCAAAGTTATAATTCGGTTTCAAAAATAAAACCGAAGCGAACTGATTTAGCATTGCAACCGAACCGAACCGAACCGAACCGAACCAAACCGAACCAAACCGAACCAAAGTTTTATTTCGGTTTGTTCAGTTTAAACCGAAATATATTAATTTTTTTATTTAAAGCTATTGATTTATAATAACCGAAGTATATTAAGAAATAAACCGAGGTATTAAGAAATAAATTGAGATATTAAGAAATAAATTGAAGTATTTAAAGCAATTGATTAAGAAATAAACCGGGGCGGTCCAGACCAAATTCATAATAAAATTTTGGTCGGTTCGGTTATTTTGGTTTTCAAATTTTTCAAACCGAACCGAACCGAAATTATAATTCGGTTTAAAAAGCAACCGAACCGAACCATTAAATCGAAAAAACCGAACTGTTTAGTCCAAACTAATTCGGTTCGGTTCAAAACCGACTAAACCGGACCCAATGAACACCCCTAGTTAGGAAATATTTTGAAACCTAAAAACGTATATCAAAATATGCAAAAGAATATTTTGGAGAGTTTGTATAATATTTAGGTCTAATGTATTCTTGAGAATTATCTAGGATAAAGATAAACATAAGAATAATAATAAGAATAAGAATAAGAATATGAATATGATGTAAAAATATATAAATATTTTGTATGAGTTGTCATGAGTCTAGAATATTTCTTATACAAGAATAAATAAAGGTAATATATAATTTGAGATGTAATGATTAAATTAAGCAAATCAATTAAGAAAAAAAATAAAAAAAAATTAAAGCTAATTTATGTCTCGTCTTTTCTTCACATACTTCTAACTTGACGAAACAAATCTGCATAATTAACACTAAGCCCTACACAAAACAACCCTGAAGATGTCATTATAGCCTCAAAATTTTCCAACAATGACAGCGGATATTGATTCATCAAAGCCTTAGTCTTATACGATAGTTACGATATAAAGCATAAGAAAAAAAAAAAAAAAAAAAGGGAAGTGACAGACCAAACATGTAGGTGATAATTTCTCATTTTAAGAATCTAAGACGGCCAAATCAGAGGATTTAATTCCAGTCCAGAAATAAAAAAAAAAATCGTGGTCAACTTACAAATCAACAAAGCTGATTAATTAATAAAATCCTTGGGTGATATTATCAATATTATATTACAAATTAGGCATTGTGGGTGTCCTCTCCTTGCTCTGCTGGCGGGAGCCGAGCAAGCTAGCTGTCAGTTTTCTGTTGTGAAGATAAAAGAAAGAAGAAAACAAAAAGAAAAAAAGGAAAAACAGAATACATGACAGCCACGTCTGCAGGCCTATTCCTTGCATGCATTCCACTCATCTTCATGGACCGGGTCTATCAGTCATCGACCCCCGTAAGGGGTCCACGGATGTGCTGGTTTGAACTGGTGTATATTAATGCAAAAAAAAAAAAAAACGGTGTATATTTTGTTATTTATCCAAGGTAGTACCAAGGACAGTATCTTTTGTAATCACATATCGGTTATAATTATATATGAATTGAGAATTTGAGATTAATCTGATAAAACAAGTAGCCAAGAGGGTCTAGCGGCAGAGACATTCTTGCACCTTCTATTTATTTATTTTGTCGACGTGCAACCAACTATAACTTGGGGAACAAAGCCAAAACTGCTTAGAAGAAACAGAAATATCATTTTGTTTCATCTTTCCTCTTTACTTCAAGTGCTTTTCGAAACCCAAAACAAAAGAGAGACAAAAAACCCATGTAAAACTCTTACCTGCAAATAATCTCTTCAAAAATACTCAAAGGTCACCATGGCTGGAGGTTTGTTAACTTCCTCCTTTTTAAAACAATATATCTCCTATCTAGCACTCTTTCTCCTTCATATATCCACAATAACCTATGCCATTCCTCCACCGAGTGTTAAATTCGAGCCAAGAGATGTATACATGATCAGCTGTGGTGCACCGGGTGCGACACAATTAGACGACGGACGTACCTTTCGTTCCGACCCAGACACTGCTTCATACTTATCTACCTCGACCAATATAAAAATCTCAGCTGACAACCCACCTCACGCCTCAACCGGGCCCCTCGCACCCATATACGTATCTGCACGAGTATTTACAGACCAATCCACCTATAGTTTCTATCTTGCACAACCTGGTCGGCATTGGGTACGTCTACATTTTTTCCCTCTACCAAATTCAAACTATAACCTCTCCTCAGCCACCTTTTCGGTCAATGCTGATTCAATTGTGCTTCTCCATGGATTTTCGTTACCTGTGATACCACCGTCACCGGTAATTAAAGAATATCTAATCAAAACCCAAAGCAACACCATGAAGCTCTCATTCTCTCCATTAAAAGGTTCGGTTGCCTTTGTGAATGCAATTGAGGTCGTATCGGCACCACCAAACCTTGTACCAAACACCACCGCCACAGCAGGAACCACCACAAATAACCAGATTGACCTGTCGGGCAATGCCTTGCAAGTCGTGTACCGGTTGAACATGGGTGGGCCCTTGATTACGCCTGCAAATGACACACTATACCGGTTTTGGCAACCCGACACGACATTTTTGATGCTTCCTGAAGCGGCCGTCGCCGCATGGGTCCCGGTGAACACAATCAAGTACCCAGATGATGGCTCAATGAGCCCATTGATTGCTCCACCAACTGTGTATTCGTCCGCACAACAGATGGCACAATCAAACACATCCAATGCCCGATTCAACATTTCCTGGAAGATACCAGCAGAGCCAGGCTTCTCATACCTAATACGGCTACACTTTTGCGACATT
This sequence comes from Carex parvula, assembly GCA_025461045.1. Taxonomy (NCBI): domain Eukaryota; kingdom Viridiplantae; phylum Streptophyta; class Magnoliopsida; order Poales; family Cyperaceae; genus Carex; species Carex parvula. The sequence goes on from JAJGRW010001993.1 coordinate 37,879, forward strand.
GTGAGTAAGGCATTAAATAACCTCTACTTTAATGTGTACCTAAATGGTCTTATGGGGGTGTCAAGCCTTGACCTATCCAGTCTAACTATGGGCCTCGCTGTTACCTACTACCGAGACTTCGTGCTAGATTCTTCCAGTATCAGCAACTCCACCATCCTGGTGCAAGTTGGTCCCACCTCGACAAGTTCCGGAGACCCAAACGCAATACTAAATGGGCTAGAGATGATGAAGATAAGTAACCTAGCTAATAGTTTAGATGGGTTCTACGCTGCCAAGCCAAAGAATAACAGCAAGACAAAAATGATAATATCTGCCATCGGATTGGCTATGGCAGCTGTTGCGATGGCCCTTGTGTTTATGATGTTCTGTAGAAGAAGGTGCGAAAAGCCAGGATGGGAGAGGAAAAGCAGCTTTTCGTCTTGGCTCATGCCACTTAATGCAAGCCAGTCAACATCTAGTTTCTTAAGTGGGTACAGCAAGAGCTCCCGAAGCCGGTTTGGGTCCGCCCAGAGTAAAAGCGGGTTTTCTGGAATCTTTATGTCTGGGACATATGCAGTCAGTCGAGTCTTCACATTTTCTGAAATTCAAAAGGCTACTAAAAACTTTGATGAAAAGGCGGTGATTGGAGTAGGCGGTTTCGGTAAGGTGTACCTAGGTGAATTAGAGGATGGCACCAAATTGGCTATAAAAAGAGGAAATTCTTCATCTGACCAAGGTATGCATGAGTTTCTGACAGAAATTGAATTGCTATCAAAGCTTAGGCACCGACATCTTGTGTCACTTATCGGATGCTGTGATGAGAAGAATGAGATGATATTGGTGTACGAGTACATGTCGAAGGGGACCGTTCGGGACCACCTATATGTTGGTAATGGAGGGGGTGAGACCGGCATGCCACTGCTCAACTGGAACAAGAGGCTTGAGATCTGCATTGGGGCTGCCAAGGGTCTCCACTACCTACACACCGGTGCAGCTCAAGGAATTATCCATCGCGACATCAAAACTACAAATATATTATTGGATGAGAACTTGGTGGCCAAGGTGTCAGATTTTGGTCTATCGAAGACTGCGCCCTCACTCGAGCAAACACACGTCAGCACAGCTGTGAAAGGCAGTTTTGGATACCTCGACCCAGAGTATTTTCGGCGTCAACAGTTGACAGACAAATCCGATGTGTATTCATTTGGGGTTGTGCTTTTCGAAATTCTTTGCGCTAGACCAGCGATAAACCCCGCCTTACCAAGAGACCAGGTCAATCTAGCTGAGTGGGCCCTACAATGGAAACGAAAGGGACAATTGGAAAAAATCATTGACCCTAATATAGCAGGTACAATTAATCCAGACTCACTAATTAAGTTTGTAGATGCTGCTGAAAAATGTTTAGCAGACTATGGGGTCGACCGACCAACAATGGGAGATGTTTTATGGAAGCTGGAATCAGCCCTGCAACTGCAAGTGGCTTCTACTCCTGTAGCAGAGAGCTCAGGAAGTGGTGGTGCAATGGACATGCCTTTAAAGAAAACAACTTCTCAAAAAAGCGGGTTAACGGGTTTTGATAGTTTCAACGATAGATCCGGGACCCAGATTCCCCCTCCTTTACATCAAGGGAGATGAGGAGGTGGCTCTTGTTCCTAAGGTGTTCCCTGCGACATCATGCAAATGCTCCCTTTCCTCCTAATTTTTCAAAGTCGATGCATCTCACACACATTCGTGATCGCCACATATGATATGATCACATAATGGGTCCTCTTCCTATTCTTTATCAAATTTTTTTCTGCGTATATTCAGTTGTTTTGTTTGTTTTGAAGCTGTATGAATAAGACTTCTTTTTTTTAATTTACAGTAGAAATGCTCATGCAATTGTTTGTAAATTATTTAGAAACAATTTATTCAGTGTATTCTAATTCTCAATTTTCAATTGTTTGTACTTCAGTACTTGTCATTCGTGTGTACTCTATAACATATGTACTTTGCAAATTAAAAAAAAATAGTGAACATGATGAAACCATTAAAAAGAAGGGTTGTGTCTGAAAGATTTGTATTTTTGTCTGTCATATCTCCCCCCTTTGCATCAAAACATGAAGGTTTCAGTTAGGAATGACTACTTACTAATGACGATACTGTAACTTCTATCGTTTTCTTTTCATTAACTATTTGACTTGAATATGCTTTTGTAACTCTTGCATACTTGGAATGAATATGTTTTCTAATAAAGTTATATTATGCTATTTTTGGTTTTCATGACTGTATTGGTTGGGGCATTGGTTGAATTCATATACTGTTATTCTTTTTTGTTTATCAGTTCAAGTTACGTGGTTGAAAGTTCTAATTTACTACACCTAATCTCAGTTTGCATTCTCATATGACAATGGGTGCTGAATTTTATGCAGTTTGCGAAAATAATCTAAGAAAGTGGAGTAAATTATGGGCTAAAATTGAAAATTTGCATGTGGTGTATTAAGCTTTGCATCTGTGGTGGTAATGAGCACTTAATGAAGGCTGTTTCTGTCATGACCAACTCAATTTCAGTTCAGTAGTTTGATGTTTTCAAATACTGAATAAAACTGTGAATTGCAAACAGTGTTGATTGGGCTGGTAGCCTGGTTAAGTACCACTCTTATTAAAGAGTAGGTTTTGTGTTATTGACGGAGTAAGCCCATGATGCAAATGTGCTGGTACCAATGTACCAATATGATACGGTACCACTTAATTTCAGAAATTATTATTTACATATAAAAAAATCACGTAAGATAAAAAGTTCATTTTGGGATGCCTCACTTGATTTCAATTACAGGAGACAACACTTTGTGCCTCACTTATTAATTTTCGTATACAGCCCCTATATTATTACCTACTTGATATACAAAACCAACTCTATGACATATTCATTACACATCACATGCTTATCCCCGCATCCAAATTAAGTAAAGTCACACAATTAACAAACAAAAGGAAAAATCGATTTAATTACACGGCTCCTACATTCAGTTAAGAAGATAATCTGCTCACTCATATAAGGGCAAAATTGTCACATTTAAATAAAATATATGTTAAAACCAAGTGTTACACCACAATCTCCCCTTCCCACTTTATACACTTGTGGTCCACAAGTGACTTCATTTAAATTCTTCCCTTCCTTACCATCTCCTTCCCCTTCTATTCAATTTCTGGAGCAGTGTAAAGGGGTAATACATTGTACAGATGAAAGGACATTGACTCTTCATTAATCAAAAGGCTATCTTCTATAAACATAGTTTGACAAAGGAAAGTTGACACTCCTTGCAACCTGCCACATTTTTTGAATAAAAAAAAATAAATCAGCCTAAAAGGAACACTTTTGCAATAACAAAATTCTGGAAAGCAATTCAAAAAGGTAAAATGCATGCATTTCAGCATGTCAACTCCAGCAACAGGAATCCATAATATTGGTAATTCACTGGTATTGTGCATGTCAGCACCAGACTTTTTTTTTGTAGGATAAGCAAGCACCAGACATTGACAAGTACCATATGATAATTACAAAAAATTCACCTTCAAGGCCATATCTTCATCGATCATAGACCGGTATCGCACTGACCCCTCTAAGGGACAATTTCCACTCTTACAGAGGAAATTTGAATTGCACAGTGTAGAAAGTTGCAATAACACATCTGACATCAACCCGATACCGTTTTCTAGGGCTTTTTCTTCATTCAGAGATGAATCTTCTTCTAAGACAGAGGTTATGCACTGAAATATGGCTAGGAGCCTCTCCAGTGGAAATGTACCGGGTCCCTTTGTCAGCATCTCTTCGGCCTTTGTATTATTCTTATCTATTGATGATTGAGAGCTCCTAATTAAGAAAAGAAGACCATGTTTTACCATCTTAGAACACTTTGTTGTTTTACAATTACAAAAGTTTAAGAGAGATCTCAATGTAATCTAATTATCACCCCTATATTAATATTTTAGGTTCTTGTTGATTTTAATGATATATCAATGATTTGGCAGCTGTAAACTACTAGAACACAGAAAACAAAAAAAGAAAATTATTCTGGTAAGAAAACAGCTTGGTATGCTATTGTACCTCATAGGATGTTAATTTTTAGAACAAACATCACATTAACTTGTACAATAAGAATTCAGATGAGTTACAATAGAAAGTAGTTGATATACAGTTCAACAGAAGTAATGCCTCAATTGTCTGATGACAGTATATGTCAATAGCACAGGTATTGGGGGGAAAAACATACTTCTCCTTTGTTAACTCTTTTTTTTTTCAGGCAGGTGCTAGTATGCAAAATAGCACAAAAAAGAGAAGAATTTCATACTTTCTCTTGCGTTTTCGACCATCACATCCCCCAGTTGAATCGAATAATGCTGCATCAAGCGTTGCCGGATTTCTTGAAGCCAAAAATGCTGAAATAAGGAGATACTTGGCAGAAACTGACATGTGAAAATCCAATTCTCTCAAACCAGTTGCATTCCCAATTCCACTTCCTTGCCTCTTTATACCACTCTTATCTTTCAAAGCCCTTGGTGGAATTGTAAATGTCTGATTTAAAGCAGCAACCAAATGGGGCTGAACATAATCAAATAACCTTCTCTTCATGGCCTCATCAGGTGTGATGGTTGAATCAGTCAATGGTTCGCAATATTTCTTGTACAAGGGATCAAGTGCCGATGCCAGCTCATCAATCCGTCTGGTCACTCGAGTAAAGGGTTTTAGAACGACACTAAGAATTAAAAAATAAAATGATAAAAGAACCCAAATTAGAAAAGATAATTTTCTTTTACAAATTAAACACAATAATTTAATATGTTAGCAGATAACTCCCACCTTTCCTTTTCTTGTATTTAATGAGTGGCAGTCCAAAATTTGCAATTAGCACCCAAATTTTTTTTATGACACTCGCAAATAACACCCAACTGTCAAAAACAAGGATAAAGTACTGAAAGGCCCTCAAATCCAGTTGTTGTCTCAACCAAATCTCTTAATAACCAGTTTATAGAGATTGAAATGCAGCAATAAATCTGGTTTGCCCCATTTCAGCTCCATTTGAGATTATAACTAAGTTCGCGATTGTCAGTATTGAAGGGATACTTTTTACCATTACCCTAATCTACCAGTTGGGTGTAAATGGTAACTATCTGAGACAGTATTAGGTGTCAGTTGCAAACCCAAGCAATCTGGATGCTAAGTGCAAAAAATACAGAAACGTACTGTTTTTAATTTGCAAACAAATCAAGCAGAAAATCCAAAAACTTTGATTAAAAATGCTAACATAGCATGCCTTTTACCTTAAAAATGAAGAATACAGTTTTGGGTTGGCCTGATTTCTCATAAGAATACTATGAATCTCCTCAAAAGTGTAATCAGGGAAGCACAAGTCAATTGGTTGGAATGAACCAAATCTCAACAGATACGCATCAGGTGTGGATCGACTGATATAAAGCAGACCTGCCCCATCATTTTGAAGTTTATCATACAGAGTTAGCAAAAGAGAAAGTACTTTCGATCCAGTATCCCATGATCGCACTGACTCAATACTATCAAATACCAAGAATACCATCTCTTTATTTCTCTCTGCCAACGCTTCTCTCAGATAATTCAAAAAATCTGGCATCTTCTTGCACTGTTTGTGGCTTGACCCCAACTGGCTAAGCACCGTTTCAAAAAGGATTCTCGGGTTGTGGCAGGATCTACAGCTGACGTAAACGAATGGACGGTTCAGATGTTCTAGGACTTTCAGAACCGTGCTGGTTTTACCAGTAGAGGCGTTGCCGTACAAGAGGAGAGGCAGGCTGGGGGAATTCAAAGGTCCAATGAGGCGGATTAGGTCTAGGATCTGGGACTTTCTACCAGGGAGACCTGAGAGGAGATGGCGGAGAGAATTGGAGAGCTCCGGGGTTTTTGGTGGAGCGGAGGGCTTTGATGGGGTAGGCGCAGGAGAAATGGAAGCGGTGGATCGGGTTGTTCTTCTCTCGGGTTCGGGTGTTTTCGGTTGTTTCCCCATTTACGACCGGATTGAGTGAAGAAGGAGAGAGAGAGAGAAGGAAGGCGGGAATAGATGGATTGAGCAGAAGAGTGATTGAGGGAAGGAAGGCGGGAACTGAGTTGGCTGTTTTAGCCTTGTTAGGGTTTAGTGTAGGCCTGCTAATGAGCGGGTTTGAGTCCAAACTCGGCCCGTCTCAATTTATGAAGACTGTAAAGTCCGTTCAAACTCGGCCTGGATTTAAGAAGAGTACCCGTCCAATTCATGTTCAATATTGAGCCCGGTTCGGACTCAGCCCATTCGTCTTAAGATCAGTTCAGAAAATCCCGTCCAATTCGCATGCAGTTCAGAAAAGCCCGTCCAACTATATTGAACCATAAAACATAAACATTGCAGACTCAAACATTTTGATTGAATAATAAAGTATATTGGCCCAATAATCATGAATAGTAAGATAAATAGTACATCATCTGTCAGCTAAGATGACGTAGAATTCAAAACAAGAAACAAATGTTTAAATTTCAATAATCAAAATATGCTGGCTGAGAATCAATTGGCAATTTTTTTTTTTTTTTTTTTTTCTCATAATTTCATTTCCTGTCAAAGTTAAGCCTGGGCCTAAACCTTAATTAAAAGAACAAAAACAGAAAGAAATAAAAAGAAAGTGAATATAATGAGGTATACCAAGCTACTGTATATATTATTTTCTAACTAAATCAAGGATTGCCACCTCAGATTCAAGTCCAGAGAGGTTGTGTAATTGATTAAGGTAATTAAAACCTACTTAAGCAAACATCAAAATACTGCCCGATCTAAGAGAAAACTGTATATTAAAGCACTTGCATTTGAGAATCATAAATTATAATTATTGTTGCAAAAACACATGCTTAACTAGGCTGCAATCAATAAACCAAACTTTTGCAGAGATAAACAATAACCTTTAGCTTGTGCAAAAACACATGCTTAATTGGGCTGCAATCAATTCATGCCCTGTGTATACACTCAAACAAAAGACATAATACTGTTTTTGCTTGTGTAAGTATACCTTTGCTAAAAAAATTGTAGAAATATTCTTTATTTTCAAAATAATTAGAAAATTATGTCACATCTTAAAATTTCACCCTATCATGTTCTCAATGTTGCGCCCTTCCTAGGATACCCAACATCAATTAAAAGTATTTTTTTTTGTGTGCAGATTTGTTGCTTTTTTGCAAAAAAAAAAAAAAAAAAAAAAAAAAAAAAAAAAAAATCTTAAATAAAATTCAAACAACTTAATATAAAAGAAATGCTATCCAGAAAAAAAATAATCAGCAAATATTCATCATAAAATTCCAATGATTTGTCGGGGAATATAATCAAGCATACTAATTTTTTTTTTTGCTTCTCCTGCGTACAATATAATCAAGCACACTAAATTTTTTTTGTCAGGAAGTAAAGTCCAGTTTGACTCCTTAAAAATTGATAAGTAATTCAACTGAATTAGAGAGAACAAGGGAGAGTGAGAAACACTACAACAAAACAAGTCTTCAGCGACTGGCATCAACGACCGGTGCTTTCGCCGGTCGCTGAAGACCCTCTCCAAAACAAAAAAAAATAAAAATAAAACAATATCGGCGACGACCCCTTCAGCGACCGGCGCGTTACCTTTCAACGACCGATTTATCCCGGTCGCTGAAGTGTTTCCGTCGACATCATTCTCCCTGACTCGTCTCTCTCCCGCATTTTAGGTTAGCCGAAAAAAAAATAAACCCGCGCCTCGGTGATCCGCCGCCACAGTGCCCTCCGCCGCTGGAAGACTCCGAACCCGACGCCGACTCCGAATCCACCGTCTCTGTGAACCCGCCGCTGGAAGACTCCGAACCTCGCCGCCACAATGACCTCCGTCGGTAAGTTTGATTTTGCTTCAATATTTAAACTGATGCATGAGAAACACAAAGTATTTGAGAAATGGGAATTTGTTGCGAGTTATAGCAAATGGGAGTACCTCAATTAATTTTAGGTGGTTCGTATTAGTATAATTGTTTTACTAGTTAGTCGATTTTAGGTGCATATCAATTTATCTTTTTGAAACAGAAATTGGACTTTAGCAATATATTCAATTTCCAACCAAACAATGACCTTTGGTAGGCGCTGCCATGTTTTTATTAAATATTTACCAACCAAACAATGACCTTTGGTCATTATTCAGTTCCAGCAAATGAAGTAAAATAAACCATATAAAAAGAAACACATATATAAGACCCGCCTCTTATGCCACTGGATGTATGCTTTCTTTGTCAGAGAACTCGGTTCTTGAGACAGCACAGGAGCTCCAAGGTAAAAAAGAGGTAAATACTGTTCTAAAGATGTGTTTCTTTTATTCAGTTCTTGAGACAGCACAGGAGCTTTCATTTATTCACCTGGGTTTAGTTGTACTGTTCTAAAGATTAGATCTTTAATTATTTGGTTTGCTTCAGTGGTTTGCAAGTTTAACTGCTGGATTTAATTATGTGGTTTTCCTGTTCTGTGAGTATTAGTGTAGCCTAATAACAAATTTGGGTAAGACAAATCATCTTAATTGAAGTTCAGTTGAACAAATTAGCTAGGGTACGGAAAATATTTTTTTGTGAATTCTATGTATGTATAGAAACATGGATTGGAAACACAAACCATTTGAATTTTGAAATGAAGTCCGACGCTATGTATGTACTTGATAGGATGGAGGATCAGTTTATGTCCAAGATTACCGAGCAGATTAACTTAGCTTTCAGAGCTTTTCAGGTACGAAATTCGATATTTCAGTATGTTTTAATTGTGAAACCCTAAACTTTAAATCCTAATTATCTAAACTACTTTCTTACAATCTCACAGGGAGGTTCGGGCTCGCAGCAGGCCTCGATCCCCGCTCCTCAGGATGACGAGGATGATGATGGCGATGATGACGAGGGGCAAGGGTCGGATGTTGGCGGTGATGGTATTGCTTAGTTTAGGTATTTATATCTTGTTCAGATGTTTGTGTTGACATTCCTAGTTTAGATGGTACTTGACATTTAGATTATCTGTTTATGTTATTCGACATTTATGTTTATATTACTTGACATTTCGATGTTTATGTTTGATGATATGGTATACAGTTTTCCGATATTTATATATCGATGTCTTGTATTACTTGTATGTATCGATGTTTTACATTTATTTATTGTATATATCGATGTTTATGTTTAAATTTGTTTGTATGTTTATGTTGTATGTTGGTACGTGTGTATCAATTATTAAATTGTGCAAATTTAAATAATAAAAAATTCCAAAAACCTGACAGAAAACTTTATGCGACCGGTGTTAAGTATCAGCGACCGTTGATATTGGTCGCATACACCTTTTTCTGACGTCAGAAAAAATAAGAGCGACAAAAAAAAGTGGTCAAAAAAACTATCAGCGACCGGATGACGTCATTCAGCTACCGGTGACGTCATCAGAAGAGTATCTGCGACAATACTTATAGCGACCGGTGTTTCAGCGACCGGAAAACCGGTCGCTGATGCTCCTTTTTGCTGTAGTGAAAGGAAGCGTTTACCAAGAATGGAGAGGGTCGGCGCCAAGGTCGTCTCAGAGAGAGGCACTTAGAAAGGTGGCGTGCCTCTAGGATGAGTGGTGTAAGAGTGGAAAAAACATGTCTTGTCGTGATTAACACGTTGTGATTTTGGTTTCGTACCGTGTTATGACCAAAATGTTAAGGGGTGGTCACGGCATGCGAATGGTCACGCTACGTGAGTCACGTCGTGCCCAAACGTGTCGTGACCAAACGTGTTTAACTATTTTTTCATAATTTAGGTTAGTTTATTCAAGATTTACCATTTGATTAAGATATAATGGTCATAATTACACGTGACTCGCGTGACCATGTGTCATGATTAGATTTTTTTGTGTGACATGCTATATCAAATTTTCAAAAAATAGTCATGACACGTAGTTAACACGCGTTGTGCCATAACAATGCCGTTACGTGATGTAGTCGGCTCCGCCGTACCATTTTTCCCGGAAGCAAAGATCGGCGAGAGGCGACTCAAACAAGTGAGAGGACTAACTAGAGTCGTTCAAACGGGCTGCTTGGACAGGCTGTTTATTGGACAAGAAATGAAATGTTCAACGTGCTGTTCAATAATTGCTCAGACCCGCTCTTTTTGTAAGAATTAATTTGAAAATGAATCGGACTTCAGTCCTTGTCCAATATTAATTTGCTAACTTTTTCGCCCGTTTGTCCCATGAACAGAAGCACTTATATCAATGCAGAGTTCAAGTTCTCTTCTTTCCAGATTTTCTTTTCACATATCCAATTACAAGTTTTTTTTTTTTTTTTTTTGCTTACAATCCAATTACAAGTCACTGATCAAATACAAAGTCATGAGAAACTATTTGGTTTTATGGCTGGGGAGCCTGTGGTCTTGTCAGATTCAATTCAGTTAGAGCATGTTTGACGCAAAAAGGGAAATGGACGTGGGAATAGGAATTCAACTAAATTTTACTGTGCGTGTGGGGAAAACAAATTCAATCAAAGTGAATTTTTTTTTCTCACGGACACAATAACATGTCGAACAGATTAGAGTCTATTCGGCTGCAAACATTCCATGGGAATTTTTCAGATTTTGAATCCGGTAAAAACTATTTCCTGCACCCGTGTTCGGTTACAATTTTTTTTTTGAGATGGGATTGAAATTTATTCTCACTATTGTTCCCATCACTTTGTCATTTGGTGGGAAAAAAAAAATTTAATCAGACTGCATTATTTTTTTTCCACATGTTATTACTTTAGGTTTCTCTCTCCATTGAACAATATTAATGTAATTAACTCATACAAAAATAAACTACCAATTGATTAATTATATGATGGTACATTGACTTTACAAATTGCTATTAATTATGTGATGGTACCAATTGCTATTAAACATATATATCAAAAACATTTTTGCCAGGGAATCTCTGTTTTTTAACTGTTTACAAATTATTACCATCATATCTTCTTACTTAATTTAATTTTCTAATCATAAACGAATATTTTTAGTTATCGAAAATCATAATGATTTTTGTTATTATTTTAATATCTTTATAAAAAAATCATAATAATTTTCTATTTCTATTTATTTTTCTAAATTTTATTATATGTTAATTATTCTGAAAATTAGTATTGATAATAAGTATTTCTATACTTTACAATTATTTATTTTTTTCAAAACTCATTTTCAATCGTTTCATTATTTTCATCCATCTCATTAAATACAGTTTATTTAATTATAAAAAATAAATATTTGTATTTGTGAAATAATAATTAATAGGTATTGTTCTGTTCTTTTTAATCAACGTTATTTAATTATAATAATTCTTTTATTAATAAGGATAATTATATAATATCAAGTATTTAAGAAATAAAAATAGAATTTTTCACAACTAATCTCATGATACAACCAAACATTTATTTCAACACATTCCTGTATACACTTTATATTCATGAGTTCCCGTAAATTCAACAGTGGGTTCTCATTTCCATCAAATCCCATCCCGCGACAACTGAACATGCCCTTACTTTTTATCAATGGTTTAAATAGCGATTATAGCGGTATAGCGGGACGGTTAAAAAAAATAAGCCATTGCACTAAGTAGCTAGCTATAGCTAGCTATAGCGCCGATAGCTAGCTATAGCGCCGATAGCTAGCTATATATCGCCCATAGCGCCATAGCTTTTAGGGTCCAAAACAGCTATAGCTAGCTATTTAGAAGCATGCTTTTTATATATGCAGTGTGGTGGGATTTAAGGTGCAAAACCAAAAATACGAAAGTGGATATGTTCAGTTTCTATTTTCAAAAAATGCTGAGAACTGTGGATGGAATTATGGAAATGTACAAGCTAGTTCGTATGCTCTAATGAATAAATGATGTGAATAATTTATATACTTATATATGAATCGGACTAGTAATTTGTCTATGAAAATTCTAATTTGGTAAGCAGGTGAACGTTCATTCCTGAATAGGTTTCACATCTCCGTAGTTTGGTAAACCTGAAATGAATGCTTTCCAACCAAACAAACTTGTGCACATTCGTCTATATAATTAACATTTCCAATCTTTACAGCCATATTATTTACAAATTCATTTTTCAAAAGCTTTAAAGTAGATTAGCAGAGCTCTCTATGAAAATAATATGAACAAATCCATCCACAAATTAACAAGTTCCTCACAGTCACAACCACCTTTAATTTAGCACTCTGGAAATAACCAAATAAATGAAATAAAAAAAAAAAAAATAGACAAAAGAATGAAGACCTCACTATTTACAAAAACCTCTCCAAAAACACTTCTTTTTTCACTAGTCTAGTTCACTCATTATCTATTTTTTTTCTTCTTATTTTGTATATTTAATTCCCTTCTCTTCTGAAGATTTCCCAATCAAATCCACACCAAAGAAAAGATTAGCAGTCCAACCAATTATCAGTTGAAATGAGTAGTTCACCAATTATCAGCCAAAAAAGTGACTAATTAAGTAAAAAAAAAAGGCTTCTTGTTTAGGCTGAAGATCCATAGCGTGTTCTCTAGCATCATTCATCAAGCGATTAGTTGTTTTCTTGGTTGTCTAGCTCATAATGTGAAACTATCGGTTGAATCGTATCATGCATGGGAACCGATAGCCCTAGCAGACGGCGCTGGGTCATGCGTATGTTTTCCCTCATATGTTGTTAATACTATTTTTGGATCCCTTGTGGCTCTCTCGATTTGCTTGCGCACATTGCAGTGCAAATGAGTGCATTTGTAGTAACTCCTACAAGATACATAAAACAGATATAATTTGTTCGACCAACACGAAAGAAAGTTACAAGTTGATAACAACAGGGAATATATAATTGTACCTAGGATGGAGGTTCCCTTTGACAGATTTTTGGCCATATTTGCGCCAGCGAAAACCATCATCAATAAGATCAACTTCACTACGCGTCTCAAATATTATCTTTGGTTCTTTTTTCTTACTACCAGAAGAACTTGATCCACTACTATCATCCTTAAAAAATTTAGTAAAAAATATATATATATAGAAAAATGTCGACATGATTAAGAATATGCCTCCCGGAGATCTTTGTTGAATGAAATAAATATAATTACAATTCTGAAACAACATAGTTTTACCTTAGAATGTTTGTCTATCTCACTATCAGCACTGTCTATGATCACTTCGCTGTTACCCAATCCATCACTGTCAACTGAACCTGACATCCTCTCTTGATCAGATTTGCTAACAACAATTTCTTCTCCATCCTCACAGCTTTCAATTTGACGCACTGCACTGTGGTTGTGCTGGCCTTGATAAGTAATATCCGTTATATTCCCCTCAGACGAGCGTTCAATTGTCTTTTTTACGGGGCAACTTGGACTGGTACACTTGAAGTAACTTTTTGGATACTTACCATCTTTTAGTTGTTTTTGGCCGTACTTGCGCCAGTTGTATCCATCGTCTGCTGGTTTTTCAACGGTGAGGTTTTCAACTGGGGATAAATTTAATTTGGCCTCAAAATTGAATTGGTTTTGATCTGGGGATGGGATCGAAGACAGATGGTTTAGCGGGGCGTAATTACAGGCTGCATAGGAACTTGGAATTGGAATTGGAGATATGAATTGATTAAGAGAGGATTTTTGGTGAGAGAAGTTATAGTTACTGGCCTGCAATGGATCATTGAACAAATTGAGAAATCAAAATTTAGTCGAATGAAAACAGATAAAAGAATGCTGAAAAGCAAAAGAAACTCATTGTTTCTCAGGAAGAAACACGGTATGATAAATTCACATGCTGCATAAGATACTTTTATTTTAGTTTCAAAGTAATCATATGAAAAATAAGGTTCAAGAAATAGAAATCGGACGATCCCTCTCTTCTATTCTTCAAGCAGTAAACTTAGATGATCTCTTATCTTCATTTTATTTTTAATTTTAAACAATTAAACTACAACAATAGCAACAGCAACAGCAGCATCACCATTACCACCACCACCAACAACAACAACAAATGAGCCCACAACATGTAGTAGTAAGGTGCAGCTAACAGCTAGCAACGATAATAATATGGAAGATTAAATCCAAAGTTCCAAACAAGGTATAAAGAAACAAACTTCTCAATGCTAAGACCTCTTGTTCTAAGAATAATAGATTAGATTAGGTTAAATTACAGGATGAATAGAGAGAGGCGTTGTACAAAACTTTTCTTTTATCCATGAAACAGTTGGTGAGCCTTCTCACTGACCTTCAAAAAACATTATATGTAACTGGACTTACAGGAGGTCCCCAAGAAGAGCCAACTGAATTATGATGATGCTCCACGTCATCCACAGAAGGCGGACTGTACAGTAGCTCCATGAACGGAACTTGCTCGAAGTCGCTGAAATTGCTATGATCTCTCATGCCTCCATGGTTGCCGTGCTCCATTAACAGAGAATAGGGGGGGTGATTGGATGCAGACTGCAAGGAGAAAGAAAGTCTATGCTCCAGATCCTCATATTTTTATTCCCTTTTAAAAAAGGGAAGTTGTCCTTAAAGAGAATAAATAAATAAATATCACAACAATGACCAAAGGGCAAAGACCAAGAAATTGAAGCGTGTGGTTTGATGTTTTGTTCGAAAGAGGTAAGTCGGCAGGGAATTGAAATGGCGGTTTCCTCATCACTCCCAAGTTTGGGGAAGTTTTGGCATGTCTGGAGAATTTTGCCCACGTTTTGACAAAATAAAGATTAAATGAAGTATTCACTATTAAATTACTTTAAAATATTAATATTAGATACTAATTAATTATTAGTATTGTACGTGCGTTGCGGGACATAGAGAATTTTTTCATATAAAATGATATATTTTATAAAAAAAATATAAAAAAATATTTAACAATATCTAGAATAATTATTTTAGTACCCGCGCTGCAGTACCTGCACTTAGAGGACTAATGTACTGTGGTTCCCACTAATTACTATTCTAAAAAGATATTATATGTTCCCCACTAATTATTATTCTAAAATTTCAGCAGCACTCTTCCTCTATGATCCGCGTCAACCTTCCTCTAATGAAGTAGTGGAGACCCCGTATCACCGCATCAACCTTATCCAATCATCACCGTATCAACCTTTCTCTAACAAAAATAGTTGACCACATAGGTAAAAATACTTTAGTACAGAGGTATAAATACTTGCAGTACTTGATATTAATACTTTCAGACGTCATCTAGTGTCACATGTAAAAAATATTTGAGTGGTCCCCTAATGCGGGTACGACACGAGGATTTTTCAAGAAAAGGTGCGGATACGGTTATTTAAGGAAAATTTATATATCATATATGTAGTTCATTGTATAGATATAAAACTTATCTTGTTTGAGCTATATACTTCACAATGTTACTATTAATATTTGTAAAATAAAATACAGTTTTTGGAATGGTTGCGTGGTCCCCTAATGCGGGTACGACGCGAGAATTTTTCAAAAAAATATGCGGGTACGGTTATTTAAGGAAAATTCATATATCATATATGTAGTTCATTGTATAGATATAAATACTTGTCTTGTTTGAACTATATACTTCACAATGTTACTATTAATATTTGTAAAATAAAATTACAGTTTTGGAACGGTTGCGGTCTCCACAAACAGTTATGGCAGTTTAAGTGCGGGTACAGTGCGGGTACTCATATCAGCTTCCCAATATCTATGAATGATATTAAAATCGATTGGAAAGAAATGAAGGCACGACCAACCAATTATCTATCAATCCATTTTTTTTAAATGATATTTAAAAAATTGAAATAAATCATGACCAATTTTAAAATTGAGTATCTAAACATCAAATAAATAAGGGGGTTTAGGAAAGTTTTAGAAAAATTGGAGAAAGAGGAGGAAGCGTAGATTTTGTGAGATAGAGAGCACCAGAGAGGCGTCAACGAGTATGCGTCTAAATAAATTTAGATTTTTATATGTAAAAAAAATCAAAAAGATGCATGAATTTAAAAAAGTCAGACTATTTGATCGGAGGGCTGATATTTAATCTGAAATTTCATCTTTTAATCACAATCGTTGGCGGATCAGGACATCTACATGCTTAATAAGAGAAGAGGTATAAATTAGTAAATTGCGTATTACTGAAAAAAATCAAATTATTTGTATATATTGTGTCTTTGGTGAACTTAACTTTAAACCTATCAAAATGACTTTACATGTGAATCTAAATTATTGAAACCGACTTACTTCACAAGTGAAGTGATGTGTTTACATCGTTGAAACCGACTCTTTGATTTTATACTAAATTAATTTGAAAATTCATAAACTTGACATGTAAACGCAACACTCGTGAAGTAGATCGAATCCAACAGTTTGAATTCAAGTCAATCCGATAAATTTAGAAATTAAACTGACCAAATAAATTGGTGAGCTTAAGAACACCCTTGTTCTACTCCTAAAAAGTACTTTAATTTTATTTCACATTAAGACACTTTAAAGCACATTTATTTAGTGAATTAAACTACCTTAAAGTACTCAAATCACTACTACTTCATTTGTCAAATACAAGATTTTGTAGGACTTTATTTCTCTTTCTGTGTGCAGAGATAAATTCAGTATAGATTGAATGGAAGCAAAAATGTTGAAACTCATGCCAAAGAGATCCTAAATCTCTCTGTAAAATTTGCACTCGATCAGTGTTAATATCAGATAAGAATTCAATTTAATAAAAAAAATTGAATAGGATTAATTAGTTTAGAATTAAACATTGTTGATTAGGATACATCGATCACTAACAAATTATAAGAATTCATTTGATATTTATTTGAAAAGGTCCATGAAATTATTTGAAAAACTGATCGGAAAGGAGGAGAAAAATATGTTTACATGGTCAGAGGTCCCACAATTTTCTTCACGTCCAACCAAGACAGAGGAGAAGAAGGACAAATATGTAAATATACCTCTTGAGTGAATTCTCGTCTACTTTCTTTTGGCTATGAATTGCGAAATTCAAGGACAAATATGTAAAAAAATATCAGCTATTATTTGTGATGCACACTCATGCACGCAATCTTTTAAAGGGTATTGTAAACAAACGACTTTATTAACGAACACAAATTTTAATTAAGGATAATTATTAGTCTCCGCATTTTAGTACATTCAAAATTTTCGCAAACAATATTAGAGGAATGATGTAATATGGTCCACACTAATTATATGGTCTCTTTTTTTTCAATTCCCTCCACTCGTTTCCGCTTCAATCTTCATAGATATAAATACTTAAAGAGGAGGGTTCAAATGCACCATTATTTTTGTGCTCCAATATGCTCCACATTTTTTATCTCTATTTTCAAAGTCCGAACAGTCGATCTGAACTTCTCAACATGATCTTCATAATAAAATATGCTTGGATACCAAATTTTATATTTTTTAGAATTTTTTTACTATTTTTTTAGATAGGTACAAAATCACCTTTTTAAGGAGATTCTGGACCATCCAATAAAGTGATATTGTACCTATCTAAAAAAAATATAAAAAATATAAAATTTGGTCTCCAAACATATTTTATTATGAAGATCATGTTGAACGGTTCGGATCGACTGTTCGGACTTTCAAAATAGAGATAAAAGATGGAGCATATTGGAGCACAAAAATTATGGTGCATTTGAACCCTCCTCATACTTAAAAGATAATATATTAATACTTAAAAAAAGCAGATATTATACTTTGATGCGTAACTAGTTATGATCATCTCTTTTCTAGTCCTTCAATCGTCCTCACGTCAACATTCCTCTAACAAAAATAGTTGACCTCATAAATATAAATACTTCAGTGCATAGGTATAAATACCTGCAATACTTGATATTAATACTTTCAGACGTCATCCAGTGACATATGTAAAAAATACTTGCAAGTATAAGTATAAATACTTGCACGATGAGGTATAAATACTTGCGTGACGACGAGTCCGAAAGTACGTCATCATGGATCTCATTTGAAATAGAAAATTGCGTAGAAGATGTTCGTGGTAGATTCGCAAAATTTCTCACATATCGTCAGAAATATGGACGAGATTGAACAGAGAAAAAAAAAAACTCACTCTAAAAACGTGTATGGTCCCCCACAGGTATTAATGGCGCGGGTACGTTTAGGAGATTTGGTTAGGGAGAATTATTTACGTAAAAGTTGTTCACCTCATTGGTATAAATACTTATGTGCATAAGTATAAATACTTCCGCGCATAGATATTAGCACTTCAGAAAAAAAAATATTCAGTGCTAAAGTTTTTGCGGTCCCTCCAAGTAGTTATGGTAGTTATGGTGTAGAAATTTTGCAGATACTGTTATCAGCTTCCTTTAATTAAATATTAATCTATTTTAATTTACAAAAATAAGTCAAATACATCAATTTATTGGATTGTTGATATTCATTTGATCAAAAGATTATTTAATATTTGTTACAATTATCTAAAATTCAATGATAAAAATACGAGTAGGGTTCAAATGCTTCATATCTTTCATTCCTCAATCGTGTCTCACATTTTTATCTTCATTTTCAAGTTTCAAATAGTCAATCCGAACCGCTCAACATAATCTCTATATTAATAATTGTTCTTCAAATTTTATATATTTTTTTTTAAATTACCATCTTTTTAGATAGGTCAGAACTAAGAAGTCACTGTTTTGGATGGTTCAGAACTTTTTAAAAAACAATAATTTTGTACCTATATAAAATATTAGTAAATGTCTCTAAAAAATATTAAATGTGGTCTCTAAACACATTTTAATATAGAAATCATGTTGAGCATTCAGATTGACTATTTGGATTTTGAAAATGAAAATAAAAATATGAGACACGATTGAGCAATGAAAAACATGAGACATTTGAACCATGCTCTAATTAATAATATAAAACTAGTTTTGTTATCATTCTTATTTAATCAAATTTCGATAATATTTAGCGAAACACTCCTCTTAATTAGATGTAGTTACTCCTACAGTGAAATTCAAAGTAGCATGAGTTGCAACTTTTGAAAAATGAGATCTTATTTGAGTGTATTACCTGAGTTTAATCCACTGAATAAAAATCTAAAAAAAATTTAAGCATGAAAAAAATTTAATCCACTAATAAACATTTTTGTTTATCAAGTAAAAGAAATTATATTCATTTCGGACTTATAAATGATCCACAATAAATTGAGAAATATAATATAATTCATTTAGTATAGTTCTATTCAAACTAGCACAGAAAAAAAAAATTATATCTGATTCTTACTATAAATTCTTCATTTATTCATTACCAACTTTTAAGTTAAGATTGCTATTGTTTTATGTATGGTAGAATTATAGGTTCTTGTCAAAATTACATATAGTACATCTTGATACAACTGCTGCATCTCTACCTACGTGTAATTACAAGGAAACAAACGAACACTTAATATAAATTCTGAAACAGGAATTGTAGTTAATATTATGCAAAGTTTATTATTCTTTCAATTGCAATTAAAGTTATTCATTGAAATTAAGCAACACATGCATGATATATAGTTGATTTCAGACAAAAGTCAAAGTAGGTAAGATGCATGTTTGATCTCCAATTAATAAATTAACATCGCCTAATTACATAATTTAATTAGCACATCGTGAGTAGCTTTAGTTAGACGCGACTCATTTCGCGTAATATTTTTTTTGTTGTATATTTATTCTTCCTACATCATTGTACAACTAATTAATTCCCAGCATGTCGCAAGCATGGGTGACAAACCATGACATGTTTGAGCTACTAGCTAGTCTCTCGTCCATTTAAAAGAAATGGCGAGAAACCCAACTATCAATCGAATGCTTAATTCAGGTCTCTCTGTTAGAAATGGAGATCTCCAAATCGCAAAAAAATCCAGAGTGAGTTCCCCAAAATAATTTAAAGAGGGTCAACTCCTTAATTCTCTGTTTAGCGTTTTCACATAAGGCCCCTTGCGATGTTAGTGGAGGCCAAACAAATGCCTCCTAAATCCAAATCAAAGCTGCTAATTATATATATATATGTGTGTATATGTATGTATATAGGACTTGGCTACGGTGCTACGCGTAGCATAGAGGCCTCCATGCTACGGCTCAATATTTGAGTTTTCAAAATCCTAACGGTTGATCCGAACAGTTTAACATGATCTTCATATAAATATGTACTTGCAAACCAAATTTTATATTTTTCAGAATTTTTTTACAATTTATTAAGCCACTTTGAAAAAATAGTAATTTGTACACATCAGTAAAATCTTCTGGACCATTGAATCAGCGATTTTCAAAGTGGCTTAATAAATAATAAAAAAATTCTAAAAAATGTAAAATTTGATTTGTAAGTACATATTCATATGGAGATCATGTTGAACGGTTCGGATCGACCGTTAGGATTTTGAAAACTAAAAAATTGAGCCGTAGCACGGAGGCCCTCTATGCTACACGTAGCATATTAGCTAGATTCTATGTATATATATATATATATATATATATGAGGAGGGTTCCAATGCCTCAATTTTTCATGCCTCCACCATGCCTCCATTTTTTAAAACTTTAATAACTCAAAATTTAAAACTTAAAAGTCAAAATAAAACCGTTGGATATGATCTATATCATTTTATCTATGCACGTGTAAAAAATTATGACATTTCAATTTTGTTTTGGTTGTCATCAAGAGCTTGTAAAAAATGTACTAATGTGGATAATTTCTAGACGTTGATTTTTCAACTTATTGATTCACATAAAAACAAAATCAAAATGTGATAATTTTTTATGAGCACATAGATAAAATTATGTAGATCATATCCAACGGTTTTATTTTGACTTATAAGTTTTAAATTTTGAGTTATTAAAGTTTTAAAAATGGAGGCATAGTGGAGGCATGAAAAATTGAGGCATTAGAACCCTCCTCTATATATATATATATACAATCATTCATTCGTAATGAAGTTTGTTAACCCATTGAGGAGCCGTCAATCCTTCTCCATAATTATTACTCCCTAAAACGAACAATCTTTTAAGAATTTTAAAAGCTAAATTTTCATAGTAGATATGAATCATCTAATCAATTGTTCAAAGTGCATTCATTACCATCTTTTTTTACTATTTTTTCAAAAATCACTTGATATAAACATTGTGGACCATCCAAAAACAGCCTATCTAAAAAAAATAGTAAAAATTAAAAAAAATATAAAATTTGGTTTGCAAGTACATATTCATTTTATAATCATGTTCAACGGTTCGGATCGACCGTTAAGATTTTAAGAAGTCAAATTTAGAGCTATAGCACGGACCTAGTGATTTGCTCTCGGGTACCTCGGGCCGGGCAGGACAAAACCCGGGACGGGTAGCGGGCACAACGGGTACGGGTACAACGGGTACTCGGGTACAACGGGCACGGGTAGACGGGTTTTTTTTTTGAAAAAGTATGCCTTGCCCGTTTCAAACCCGTGCCCGTCTCGGGTTCCCGAGTAGACAGGTAGACGGTTTTTTTTTTTTTTTTGTTTTCTGTTTTGTTTTCTGTTTTTTTTTTTTACAGTGTGGGACCCACCCGGTTTGTGATTTGAACCAATTACTATTTGGGGGGAGGGAAATTTTTTTGAAAAAAATGGATTTTCGGGTAGCGGGTAAACGGGTGCGGGTACATCCGGGACGGGTTCGGGTACACGAGTATTCGGGTTCGGGTACGGGTACACCCGGGTTTTTTCCAAAAATAAGGGACCTGCCCGTTTGAGACCCGTACCCGTGTACCCGTTTACCCAGGTATACCCGCGCTCGGGTACGGGTACCCCGGGCACCGGGCACGGGCAGACCAGGTTCGGGCAGCCCCCCCGGGCAGTGTCAAACCACTACACTGACCCAATCCGTGTTATGCATAGCACTGTAGCCTCACTCATAATGTTATTCTAACTCTTACCTATTTTATTATCTAATATTTTGTACCTTATTTGATTACTATTTTTATTATTAATTACTTACGTTTTTTGTTGTGTTTTGTTGCAACATGTCGACACTTAATTAGTTGTAGTTATTAAGGTTAGAAGTATACACAATCCAAATAGTAGTCCTGAAAATTAAAACAAAGATAATGATAAGAGTAGGATTAAAATACACTCCAGTATGACTGCTCCATATTATTTTCTCCGCTTTTAAAGTTCAAGCAGCTGATCAGAACTGCTCAACATGATTTCGTATAAAAATGTGCTTGGAGATCAAAATTTTTATATTTTTTTTAGATAGGTACACAATCACTATTTTGGATGGTCCAAAAACTTCGGAAAAGAATGATGTTGTATATCTATCTAAAAAAATATATAAAATTTGATCTCCAAGCACATTTTAATCTGGAAATCATGTTGAGCAGTTTTGATCAGCTGCTTGGACCTTGAAAACAAAGAAAATAATGTGAATAATGATTAGAGCACAAAACTAATAATGCATTTTAATCTTACTCTTTCATTATCTTCGTTTCAAGTTTCAACCAGAAAGAAAAAAAATCAATTTCAACATAGAATTGTATCTATGTCTAGAAGTGACATTGTAATATCAAGTTTTTATGTGATAATATATTACGCAAAAGAATACTTCTAATTTAATATTTTATTAAGAATAGTAGGCTAAAGGCTTGATCATAGTTTAATATTCAACCAATAATTGTATAATAATTTTGACCAAGTCTAGATTGACAACTAAAAATAGTATTTGTTAGAAGTCACATTTTCTATTAGAGCCTGTTTGTTTGTCTCGATATTACACGGGATGGGATTTAATGGGGATGGAAATTCACTTTTGAAAAAGTGAAAACCCATGAATACAGGTACACACAGGATTCATTATGGAAATGTGTTAAAATGAGTTTTCGGTTATACCGTGGGAATAGTTGCAGGAAATCTTATTTTTGTTTCTCAAAAACTTGATACCAATACAATTATACTTATTAATAATTATTAATATAATTAAATAAAATAATTAAACAATAACATAATAATATTTATTAATTATTATTTCTTAAATTAAAATTTGTAGCCAATTGTTCTTTTAAAATGCATTAAATATTTCTTAGAGTGTCTAGCAAATGTGTTTATTTTTGTTTCTATTCTCATATTAATAATTTTAAACTATTAGTTTAATCACAACATGACAAATAATTTAATATATTTTTTTTTTATGTACCACGGACAAGTCTAGCAGCATTTAAAATTTTCAACTATTAGTTAAATTCAGTTTAATATTAATAATTATGATAAATTAGTTTAATCACATTAAGATACAACAAAAGTTATTGGTCTTCAATCTTCATAGCAGCTGCTCCATTTGTGAAAAAAAAAAAAAGAACTTTGACTCAATTTGATTTATCCAGAACCGTGTTCTTGAAAGTGAAAAAATAAAGTGTGGGAATTTAATTGGAAATTTAATTAGGAAAATCCTTCACCGCTGAACAGCCAATGAAAACCAATGCCTAAATGTTACCATTTCCCATCAAATCCTAAGCTGCCGAACAGGGCCTTAGTGTTAATGTCCCAGGATCAACTTTTTTTTTAAACTAACATATATAACACGGGACTAAAATATAATTACTCCTTTCCAATAGTTGGCAGTGAATTAAACAAGCAGTCTTACACATATTTTTTTTTTTTTTTTTTTTTTTGCAAAATCGAATTTCTTAATTATAGTTGCAATTTTAATTACAAAAGGAAAAAAAAATGTGGATCGACATTTGACTCTGGATTTCTCCACCAATAGAAGAGCGGGATGTTGGATTAAGTTATACCTAAAACTCATAAACTCTCAAGGTTATTTTAGTAAAAAATTTAAAGACTTCAACTTGTATTTACATTAGCATTTGTATATTTGTAAGTACGTCATACTCCTCATTAAACAAGAAATCAAGTGCACACATTGCGAAAGCGATCGTCGCGTCAGAAAAAAAGCTTGGAAACTGTCACCAAGTTTGGAAACTCTTTACAAGAAAGTGAAAAATGTAAGATTTGGAAAAAAAAAAAAAAAACTAGTATTTTTTTATAATTAATTTAGGTCCTTATGTATTAAAAACTATAAATTGTTGTCGGAAAAAATAAATCCATTTTATGCCTATGGGTTCTTTGCTTTTTTATACAGAATTTTGGTGATTATGCCTTTGGGCCAGTTTACAATCTCACAATTATTAGAAAAGAAGAAACGATTTTTTGTCATGATTAATTTACTGCTTATGCATTAAAAACTAACTAGTTAATTTAACCTCACTTCTAACTTATAAGCCATACTTTTTACCCCCTAGGACCGAGACCAAGTTGAATTAGCGTTATATATGTTTTTACACTTTGCTATGGAGTGATATTACGCTTTTATACATTTTTTACACTATTCAAGCATGTTAAAAACTCAAAATTACATTTTAGACAACTGAGACATGTGAAACTATCAATTACTGTTAAAAAAATCCCTGCCCAGATCAAACAACTTAAAAACAAGGAAAGAAACCAACACAGCAACAAAAATGCTCCTAATCGTATTGATAACTGCAATAGTGGTTGTTTTCTCAAAAAATAACTGCAAAAGTGGTCTAAACTGTCAGATAAATAGAAAAAAAAAATACAATTGCAACAAATTTCAGAAAAATATGTTTTAGTCACTTGTTCAAACTAGGATTGGCAACCAAAAAAAAAAGTTTTGCCTCTTGAGAATTGAAACTAAATGTAATTCGAATGTTTTGGAATATTTTCCCGACATTTATTCATATAGAAGTGTCAAACTTATTCTATCGCATATGCATATGCTATGTTCACACCACTTATGCACAATGCAGTAATTAACTGCATGGAAAAACTTAAATTTTGCA
Source organism: Carex parvula (assembly GCA_025461045.1). Lineage (NCBI taxonomy): Eukaryota > Viridiplantae > Streptophyta > Magnoliopsida > Poales > Cyperaceae > Carex > Carex parvula. Next base: position 62,694 of record JAJGRW010001993.1, read on the forward strand.
AAGAATCCTGTTTAAGAGAAGGTTGTAAAAATAATCTTTCCGTCGTTTGTATAAGAAAATTATCAAGTACATTAACCTCATAAAATTTGCAAAGAACACCATTACACTTCACTGCTATTCATCTCAAACCTTGACCTCATAAAAGTACGTTGATGAGACGGCAAGCCCATGCCAGTCATATGTGCGTACCAGCCTCTGACGCCTGTCAGGTGACTCCAGCCAACAAAACTCAAGGTGGAATGACTGTGACTCAGCCACATTCTTGCTGACATCAGAGGGGCATCCCATATACATTCCCCCAGGCAATAACGTCATATTATAACCTCCATCAAAGGTAACTAAATTATCAGTTATAGATCCCGTCCAGGGCACATTGCTTGTTGCCGTGCTACCTTTCCCTGTAGACTTAATATCCTACAAACAAAATATTATCTTGGATTAATATTTGTAATACTCGGCATCTCTCCACTCTCTCCATATTTTCAGTCCTGATAGCAAAGAGCCCAATATAGGATGTCAATACTGAATTCAGTCAGGTCCAGCTCTGTTCATACTACTTTCGAGAATCAGCAGTCAGATACTCAAATTTCTGTTCCAAATCTAGTTAAATCTGGTGCTAGGATGGTAGCCTTTTTGTACAAATAGCAAGGACTATAATTTATGAGTTTATACTATGCAGGTTAGGTTCTGTACCAAAATGCACTGGTCAAGCTCACACTTGAACAAATTTAACATTGATACCATTTCAAGAAGAGAAAGTGTATCTGCTACCAGCTTATACGACTCCAACGAAGAGATAAAGGTTTAGTGTGCAGGTTAGTATCTCTATCAGAATAGAACTAGCATGGGGTTGTGCTACCACCATCACTGGTACAAGGTAACAATAAGAATAAATACCTGAATCAATTTACCATCGGCATCCACATCAAGAAGATTAACAGTATCTGCTTCAGCAATTGTTGCACCATAGACTCCACTCCTTTTTGTTACTGAGTGCCCCTTCCATCTCCCCAGAAACGGAGATAATCTATCTGAGCTTCCCTGCCATTTTCACAAATTTACATGAATTTTAGCTCATAGTTAGAAATGGCTTATGTCAGTGTTGAAGTATGGGCAACCATTTCCTCCAAATTTGTTTTGTTGTGTGCATGTCTCTTTGGAGTTCTTTTTGTCGATAGAAGCCAACATCCAAGAATAGTTAAAGGAAAGAAATCATAGTAATTAGAGCATAGCTATAATTAGGAATGTAATTAGGTTATAGTTGTTTCATGTTTTAGATTTTCCTTTTTTAGGTTTTCCTTTTCTCTATATATTTGTACAGAATTGTTAATTGAGAAATATATAGAAATTCCAATTTCCACTTCCACCCATCAAATTTGTTATTATTAATGAGTTACAAATTCTAAGAAACTAAATTTGATGAATTGTAGAGTTTACAGAAAGACCTGAAAGTCAGAAAGGGAAGAAACCAGTGGTGCCTCATTGCCTCGATCTTCAATGAAAAGGAGAAACATCTCAACGACACCTTTTGGATCCAATATGTGAAATGCCCTGATTCTCCTATCTTTATTCAGAGAATAAAGGCAGTTCTCACAAACAACTGATGGCAACTTTGACGGTATTTTCAAATTTCTATATAAGAAAAATAGAGTATTTAACTTGTGAGCTCTTGTTTTTCCAAATAATAACTAACTATAACAAAAGAATGATGATGGAACATTCTTGCCATTATCAGAAGATACCTGCTTTTTTGGTGAAGGGACAGAAAAGGTACTGCTCCAGAGGATGGGAATGAACGAGAGGAGAAGAGAAAAAGAACAGATAGAAAACTTGTAACCTTGCTCGTGAGTACTTCACTGAGTAAATTAGAGAGGGGGGGGGTGGGTGGTTTAACCTCCATCCATGCTTTTAAAACTCAGGAGCAAGGTACAAGCTCCTCTCTCATATTTCCATACCATCCCTTCCCTCATCTTCCTTCTTGTCACCTCCCAATAGAATTCAGGAGTAGACCCTAAATGTCCCAGACCAATTTTAACATGCTACTGAGGTCTATAGCTTCAAGTCATGACTTTTTGTTATTGTCTGTAGGACATTACTCAAATTGAAATAAAACCAAACCAAGAATCCGATATTTTGGTTTCTGAGTTGATAACCACCACTCAACCAGTGTGACAATGTTTCCTGAGTTGACATCACAAAAACCTAGAATTTACTTTAGTTCATTTCGCTTGATTCACCGTCCATTTTTTTATTGTTCCCTAATCAATGTTCTTATTTTTCCGTATATGGTAAAATAACATATTACTTCATCATAACAGTGATATTTCAGTAATATCACGTACTGTTTCATGCTGAACCAACTGAAGATTGTCTGGTACCATAAGCTGGATTGATCCCATACCAGCTATGCTTGGTACAGGTAAATACAAAGAGTTGCTGAGACAAAGGTAGTACTTACCTGGGATTTTCTTCACCTGTATCGTCTTCACCAAGTACTCCGGCTCGAAGCACTGTCTCTAACATACCAGCTGTTTGGTATCTGAGAGAGAATGCTTTCTGTTTTGGAAAGAATCCAATCTGTGCTCTAAACAACAGAGATCATTAGCACTGAGACAAAAGAAGCATTGAAGGGAAACAAATAGAGATTGAAATGTCAATAGCACCTGTTGGTATTTATCTACAGTGAACATGTTGGTTTCTTTGATTTTGTACTCTGTCCAGTCGGGCTCTTCTTCTTGACCAGCTATTGATGTACTGGATGGAGGTTGCTTTATGTACAACCTACAGAAAAATTAAATAAATAAAATGCTATAAATTTATATTGCAACAAAAGAAATGAATTACTATTACTATGGTTAGAATCCATTGACTATTTGAAAATCATTCTAAATGAATTCTATATCTGAAATACAATAATTTAGATTCAATACATGTTTCACCATCCATTGAACGAATTTGAATTTTTAGTTGTCTAAATTTACGGCCAATGATTCATTTAAAATAATACTTAACTTTGCATAAAATTCCATATGTAAAGCTATCTGTATAGCTATAAACACATCAATTTTTGGAACTTGTTTTGCTTGATTACTAGTCCATTGTCAATGGATGTTAATTGATTATGTATTATATCACTGTGTACTGTCCATAAATGTTTAATCTCACTGTTTAGACAAGAGGCACTGCCATTCACTAAAACTGTCCTATAATAAGAGAAAGGGTAAGAAAGTCTTACGTTTGAATGAGGCTGATAAGCTCATCCTCTCCATATGAGCTAACTGACAGCTTTGTGCTCACATTCTGCAGCAAATTCCCTTTCGCATCGAATTGCTGAAATTGAACGAAAGTCAATTTCGAAAAAAAAAAAAACCAAAAACAAGAACAAATCAGGAGACCAATAACTTATACTTTACTTTTTTTATCGAATAAAATTGAGCGGGAGAAAGGAGACTAACATAGAAAGAACCATTCCACTTGCCAATATTGAGGTTGAAGAACCGGTGCAAATTATCTATGCTCATCACTTGTTCCTCGAGCTTTGATATATCAGTCTGGGCCGTCTCAGCAATAGCGCAGCTGGTTTTGAGCCGAGTTCCCTTCTTTGGACAGAAACGAGCCAGTGAAATTGACGAAGGAGAAGTGCGGAATTGGTTAGAGAAATTAAGGAGTCTGGGCTTTGAGAAAGAAGCGGGAACTGCTCGAGTAAATCTGGCGCCAATTGCTTCCGCCATTGAAATGATAGGAAAAATAAAAATGGAGGCTGTCCAACTGCTGAAGCGCGAGAGTGTGTGCGCGTCTGTTGAGTTCGCGGCTTTAAAAGCGTTATCTGAAACTGAAAGTGTAAGAGCGAGTCGAGCTTGGTCTTAGGGATAATGCCGTCTTGCGGGTCGGGTTACATCGGAGCCAATTCGGATCTGGTTTGATTTGAAATCGACTGGGTTTGGTACGTACAAGATTGCTTGCTGGCCGTAGATGGTTGAATAGCAGGTCACTTTCTCCTGGGTCTGGAAAAAAAATTGTAACTCGTGGATCGTTCGTGACTCGTTTCTAACTCAATCGCTAACGGTGCGCTCAATAGTGAACCGAGCTATTAGTAAGCTAGTTTGTCAGTAACTCAGTTCAAATTAACAAGTTGAGTTAGGACTTAGCGGAGGCGAGCAACGATTAGTGGAGGAGGTGCCCACTGTTTCTTTTTTCATTTCTCCGAGTAACGGAGTAGCAACTGAACAGTGGAGGTCAGAAGAGCAGTCGTTTGCTGCTTTTATTTTCTCTGAGCAGAGTGTTTTTGTTTTTTCTTCTTTTTTTTCTCTGCGTCGACATATCCGGTGGTGGAACACAGTAGAGAGCAAAGGAGGCTAAGCACCCCCTATAAATTGACATTTTATATTTTAGTCCAATAAATTTTATAATTCTCATATGTATTAATACCTTTTAACCCCCTTATAAAATAAACTTGCACTATATTTGATTTTTCAGCCCTTCAATCTCTATTTCCTAGTTCCGCCCCTGGACATATCAGTAACGAACTCAGTGATACAGTTTTTCAACAAAATAGAAAAATAAAGAGCGAAAGCAGAGCGAACTAGCGAACTCAATGAAATTTATTTACAATCCACGCGAGCGCTATCAGTTGCACACAATGTTCTAAATAGCTAGCTATTGCAGCGCTATAGCTACGCTATAGCTTTTTCGGACCATAAAAGCTAAGCTATGAGATAAATGTGCGCTAATTCAGCTATGACCGCTATAGCTGTAATAGCTGACCGCTATTACCGCTACGCGCTATGCGCTATTGCTACCGCTATGCTACATGAGCTTTTTTTTGCGATTTACATGGGCTTTTGTTCTTATTTATGATGCTACATAGTTTGTTATGAAAATGATTCTAAACCGAACTATGTACTTCTGTTCCTATTTGTGATTTAGTCTCTCATTCTATATTGAAAACTATTCAAATATTAATTTTTTCTTTGGCTTGCTCTTCGTCTAGTATTCACTTGTAAAATTATTATCGTTCGTTTCAATTGAAAGCTAATTTCGATTATTATAATATATAAAAATGTTCAAATAAGTATATTTACTTCATTTCACGTGTAAAATTACTTGCTCTTCGTCTATTATAATCTGTAATACTATGAAGTATGAACTATTAAATAATATTATCTTGTAGATCCTTTTTTTCTTCTTATTTACATGATTGAAAAAAAATATAGACTTAGATTAGTTGTTATTTGATTATTACTCCAATTCTCCAATATTAATCATGTTGATAAGTAGTAGAAATATAGAATATAAATTTTGAAAAGAAAAAAACGCTATGTATGATAGCTTCCGCTATAGCTACGCTATACGCAATAGCTTTTTTATTTGTCCCCCCGCTATACCGCTATAATTGCTATTTAGAACCTTGGTTGCACACAAGATCCGCTTAACAAAAACAAAAAATTAAGTTGTGGGTTGCTGAAAATTGTAGGCTCTCAACCAAAGTTCAAATTTCAGAACCGTAAGCAGAATTAACAAGTTGATCATGAAATCAAACAAATAAATAAGAATCTGCTGAATCGGATCGAAAATTCGGATTTTTTTTAACAAAAAATTTGTTTTGTATTCAAAGAATGAGATTCTTTTTAATAAAATTAATTTGTTAAATAACATTACAAAGTTATGTAAAACACTATCTTTTAGTAAAATTATGTTTAGAAGCACACACAAAATGGAGTTTTTGGAAAATGGAATTTTGCATGATATATCATTATTAATATGGAATTTTGCATGATATATCATGTATTTGTCACTTGATTCTTCATTTTAACATCTCTTATTTAAAACAAATGATATTAATAATGACCTATTGTCTAAACAAAACTAATCAATAGCAAATAACTATAATTGTTTTTTATTAAAAAAAAATAAAACATGTCTTTATTAATTCTGCATTTAATATTATGTATGTTTATGCATATTGCAATAAGATATCAGAAACAATCAACAAACGCTAAAATTTTATTATTATTTTAATTTACAGTGAAAACACACACTAATCAGTTCTCTGAATTTGTCTCAACTTCATCCAATGATTCAACATATTTTTGTCTAAAATTTGTGATTTGATTTATCTCAACACACTAATATTTCTCAGATCAAATGTTTATTTGACCAACTATACGTTGTCGACAAAAAAAAGATAACCTACTATATATATATATATATATAATATTTAGATCGACATCATACTAATATTTTATTATTTCAAATTTATGGCCTCCAATCTAAACAAAGACCCCTAAGACCAATATTCTTGACGCTGCAAACAGGGGTGGACCCAGAGTATTCTAGGGGGCAGCTGCCTTTTTTAATTTTGAGTTTTAGTGGAGATTTATCGGTTCCGACCGATTTTGTCCCTCATGAAATTTTTTTTGCCCTCCTCTGGATATTTAATTTGTAATTCGAGTTAAATTTAGAGTTAAAATTGAAATAAATCTGTTGAGTTTTGATTGGTAATTAGAATTATAAGTCAGAGAATCAGAAATTACAAGTCAAAGCATTGGAAAGTGGAAAGTATTATTTTTTGTCGAGTACCCAATTGATTAATGGATTTAAACCGATTCGATATTTTTTTGCTCCTCCTGATGAAAATTCTGGATCCGCCCCTGGCTGCAAATCTGCTCTTCACCCATACAGACGTCACATTAACCTCCAAATGCTTTTTCTTGGCAAATTCATCTTTAAGCTGCAATTTACATGTACAAAACATAATTAGGTAATCGATACTCAGATTAAGTGGTCACAACTAGAATAAATTTTACAACTAGAACCTAGTGACAAGATTCTCATCAATTGGTAGCTTCAGATTATCTTCAATTTGTTACTTCCAGTCTCAGCCAGAAGATACACCTGAAGATCATTTAGTCATACCAAGTGTCAACACAAGTACGGTTTTATACCGACTATTATGTACCAATGCAAAGATAAGAAATTCTCATTTTAATTCTTGCGAATATGAGAAAATACCATCTACCATCAACTTTCTTAATTTCTTCATAAGTTAGTGGCTAGACCCCTATCTTATAAAAAAAATCTTAATTTCTTTAAAGCCAACAGGACTAATTGATATGCAAGAGTGTTCAAGAATCTAGTAAAGGAAGGGGCCACCAATCAACGTTGAGAAGAGAGAAGTTCTGCCTCTTCCCAGTTTTTTTAATTTCCGCTGTGCCAGTGGTAAAAGCTTAAACATACTGCTAGATAATGTCTACGGCAGTGGCATTTTCTGAGATTTTTGCAATCTGTTATTATGTTTGAATTTTTTTTTTTTTAGTTAAAAAAATGGTCGTATTTGGGCTAAGAGATTTCTCATAATTTTTTAAAAATAAATAAATCCATAGACTCGAGTTTGGTGCCACCATTAGAGACTTCTGAAAGAAAAATTCTCCTGTGAAAAAATAATATGAGAAGAGTAATATTTTTTAGGGTCATTTGAGTGAAAGAAATAAAGTCTATTGGAAGGGGACGGGGTATGGAAACATAGAAATTTACAGTAAAGGTGTCAATTTTCTCATCACAATTATCGTATGTCAGATTTACATGTCGTCTTCAAAAGAAATGAACTTATGTCCGCATTGATCTATGTGAGTTAAGAGCGTACCGGTTGGCCAGCTTCTCATGAGAACATATGGGATTTTAATCTGAGTGAAAAAAAAAAAAAAATGGACTGCAATTATAATGAATTTTATTGAAGAATCAAAATTGGAGAGTATTTAGCGGATATTTCTGTCGAATTCCATCTCATTAAATTCCATGTCAGCCGAACAAAACATTAAAAAGAACGAAGTAATTCCTTACTAGCCAGCATCTGTGAGTAGCTTTTATTTCTAATGAAATTGGTGGGTAATTTCCACTTTTTCAACAACAACAACAACAAAAATCCTTTGCTAGTTTTTACTGGGCGACAAAAAAGCCTTTTCCCAAGTTAATTTCTGTATACATGATCTGCATTCCCTTAGTTGATTTCTGTAATAACTGCTCGATGCTGATGTTCTTGTCCGTCCTTTGAAATTGTTATTTGTAGAACCATTCGCATTGATCACATCACGGTGGAATTAAATTCGATTAAATGCAATCCCCGTTGGGATATAAATGCACCAATCTCCTGCCAAATCTAAAGTAAAACTATTTATTTCAGCCCACACAGTTTCTGAGAATAAGAGCGTGTGAGCTTCCCTTTAGATCCCTGTCCCCTGTAGTACACAGCGGCGGGTTGATATTAACACTCCAATTCTAAGATTCTAAAATTACGGACAATTTTGCCCCTCCAATATTTCTGCAGCTGCCAATCTGCCATTTCCGGTCCTCGTTTGATTGTGTGCTCTTCTCTACGTTGGATATGACATTTTTTTTCTTATATTGTTATTTGTTAATCAAGAAAGAAACTGAAAAAACCCATGCATTGTAATAATTGACGGATAAATGATTCCAGCTTTCGCATCATATCCAATTCAAAGCAAATATCATGTTTATTATGGTCATATACTACACATATACTAATTTTAAGTTTTATGTTTTATGTTTTATGTTTTGCAGAAGATTATTACACAAGTAATATATTTACGAATGTGTATAGAAAATATTTTGTAAGCAATTAAACCTGTTTGTAATTAAAGTGTTTAACAAAACAAAAGATAGTGCCCACACATCGGGGCGGTATTTTATTAAGTAATGTAAAATATATATTGGTCATCCCTTTACGGCGTGCGCTAACACCAACGTGCACTAGCACAGTAACACTAGCATCTTTGCAGCTACTATATCATATATGAAATGGACTTCCCATGCGCACATGACAAACAAACAATAAAGATAAATATCAGGTCACTTGCTATCCAAGCATAATCACCTGTGAATGTGATGATAACATGGAAGAATTATATACTAAATGGGCCCTCACTTAAGAAAGAGTGCTGGATATTTGAAATTTACTACAAGTAAATAAAAGGAAGTTGCGCATTGATGGATGAGAGGGTACGTAGCTGTTACTGTATTTCAAACACTTGCTGTACTGCAATTTTCAGTGCAAGGTATTTGTTCCGGCAGTATGCTTTGGGATTCGTGTTCGCAAACTTCTCAAAAACCTCCTATACACAGGTGTAAATCCAAGGCATGAATCTGTCCAGGATAATTTGAGCGCGGCAACTCCGATACTGAAGCAAAGTAGTAAATATATTGATTGGGATAATGCTCAGCCTCTCCCCCATAGCACAACGCACTGCTGCACATCCACGCAAGTATCTCTATGTTCAGGTAGTGAGCAAGTACTTGTAGAGGATATGGACTCGTGCAGCTCTGCTGTGTATTTCAACTATATTCCTGGCGTACATGTACCTACCAGTCTATACCAACTTTTCAATGTAGAACCAAAAATACTTGTAAAGAACAAATACACAATGTTATACTTCAAATTTTGATTAAATCCGGCTTAAGTTCTCACGACTGCATGAGGTCACTTCTGTCATACTCTGGGCACATGCAAACAGAACTAAGCATGTTTAAACATTTCTAATTGAAAAGATTGAAATACTTGATAAAATTTACTTCAGAGCACCATGCCTCAAACCCTGAAGCATTTTGTATGAGATGAGCAAATGGTATCAGCTAACAATGGGTTCCAACCCAGAGTATCTATCACTTTCCTGCACAATGTACAACTTGCTAGGCTGAAAGAATTCCAGAGAAACTGCAACCTTGTAAAAATACAATTTCACCGAACTTTCACCGCCTTATTTCTCTCAAGGTCTGAAATTTCAGCACCAGCCAATATACGATGGTATATTTGGAACAGGGCCAGCCATATACTCATAAACCCAAAACCACCAAAACAATATACACTCCTTAATATCTACAAACTATGTTCCATTGTTCTCTAATTAAACTGAAACTGCTTTGTTTTTGTCTATGAAAGGAGAAAAAAAGAAAGAAAGAAGGTTCACTTATTACCTGATATACAAAAATTTAAAACGAGCGGTCAAATTTCCAGCGCCACTTTACAGCCAACCCAATTAATCAACCCCCACCACACTCACACACACACCCGGCCCCCCAATCCAATTAAACCAAAGTATACTCTCTTTATAAAATACCCCCTCTAAAAAAGTTTCAAAATCACCTCAATTTAAAGGCACGAGTGGTTATTATTCCCTGGCTGCTGCTGTTGCGGAGCCAGTGGCAAGCCCCTTGGTCTCCGGTTCCTTCTTGCTGTCGTCCGGCCCCACCCAATAACACTCAGACCTTCACCTTCCATGTCAGAACTTTGATTAACTGTCTGCGGCGGAATTGCCTGCAAACTTGTGTGTGATTGGCCCATGTACACACTTCTCTGTGGCTGGTTATTTTGCTCGGTTCTCTGCATCTGATTAGCTACCAGGACCATGTCTGAATGGGCCACCTCAGTGCCTCCATGAATGTTCTGTGACAAGTTTATTGGAACAGCTTTCTGCCTCGGGTTAAAGAGTGTGAACCTGTGCGCATGGTTCACCAGTGTGATCTTCTGTGGCCTGTTTGGCTGGAGGGTTCTTTGCTGCTGGTTCTCAAGCGAGACCTTCTGTGGTGGGCCCATCACAGGCCCTCCATGAGGCTGGTTCACCAGAGGGACTCCAGACTGCTGGTTCATTATTGGAGGGTTCCTCTGTGGGTTGCTCCCCTTTGGAATCCTTTGTGGTGGCTTAACACAAGGGTTCTGTACTGTGTTCGCCTGAGGTGGAGTTCTTAGAAGTGGGTTTGACTGAGGTAGGTTTCCTTTCGACGAGGATGTCTGAGGGAGGTGTTTATCTGGCTGTTTCACCTGAGGTGTCCTCAGAGGTGAATTCACTTGAGGGCTTCTCTGTTGCCTCTTCCCTTTTGCATTGGAGGTACCCCGGCCAACCCGCCTTGTCAGAATGGAGTCGAACTCCTGTCCGCATGCTCTCATCAGACCACCGATCATCTGCAGATCTTCTGTAACCTCAACTCTAGAGAGAGAAGCTATGGTAGGCAACACATCCCTCTGGAAATCCCTCCTCTGACGCCTCTTTCTGACTGGGCCCCGCCTGCCCCGGGTAAAAAGCAATGAAGTGTACCCTGTTTCGCCTGCTACGCTGCTGCTCTCTCCTTCAAATTTTTTCTCGCAGAAATTACCAGTTCCAAAACGATCGTCAGACTTAACCTCCTCTAGTTTAAGGGTCATGGATTCAAAAAGATCTTCACTATCAGACTCAGGTTCAGAGCCCCGTTTATCACAACCAGATACAGCAAGATCTGCAAACCATACGAGTGCATCGGGTTGATGGAACGATGGTGTTGGGTTGATTTTAAGTTGTGAAATGGCAACTATAGTATTAGCCGCTTCTGTATCTGACGAATCGAGCCTGCTTTCTCTTTCGATCTCAATTTCATGTTGCATACCAATGTCGGCTTCCTCAAACTGAGAGGCTGGCATTTCCAAATCAATCACATATCGAGTAATTTTACCTTCATTTCTTTCCTTTAGAGAATTGGGGTCATTCTGTAACGGTAGATCCTCATTAAGGTCAATAAAAACCCGTTTGGCAGGTCCCACATGCTCATAATCAACCCTTCTTTCACTCTTACTTGATTCATTGGCATGTAGTGCAGACTTGTTGTTTGAAGAAGAATTGCCAAACAAGGGAAACCCAAGTAACTTCATATTGCAGCTATTAGGTTCACCTGCAACTACACTTGCAGAACTGGAGGCCTTCAGAGAAAGCTCATCTTCATTTGCAGTGTTATTTAAATTTATTTCATTTTTCTTCCAATTGGCCTCAGAAACCAAGCCCCCACAATTAGATCCAAATAATTTGATGCCTTTAATTTCTCGATTTCCTTCTGGAATAGGTTCATTCAAATCCATACCGGTATCCGGAGCGAAATTCTTCTCCCAATTCGATTTTGATAAGTCGAATGACTGGCCTCCAGAACTCCCTAGTACCAAATTACAAGGCGCGTTCAAAAAATATCCAGAATTGTCACCTGTACCTCTTATAGCAGTACCAGAACCATTATTAAAGAATGGGCTTAGGGGATGAATAGAACCCGCCATGAGGCCTTTATTTTTGTTTAAGATGTTATAATGGGGGCTTGAATCAAGAACAGGGAAAGAAGTGGGAGCCACCGAATAATGATTATTGTAATTATTATTACTACTGTTATTAGAGCTAAAAATATGGGTTGATTGAGTTTGAGAGGTGTCAGAACTGAAGGTTAGCTTTTGGCCAAATAGTTGAGGCGCAATGGTATGCTGGTCTTTGAAAAGGTTTTGGTGGCTTCTGTAGGTAGTGAAAAAGTTTACGCCTGGTGAATTACTGGAGGTGAAATTAGGGTGGCTCCTATCTGGGTTAAAGAAGTTTACTCCTGACGAATTACCGCCTGAAGAATTAAATTGATATAATTAGTAGTGTTTGAGAAACAATAAATCCACCTCAATAAAATTGCAAACATACTAACTACATGAACAAATAGTAGATGCGAATAACTATTTACATGGATATTAAATACAAGCTAACATGCAAAAAACGAATTGATCTTGCAGGATTTATAAAGAGTTATTTATCAAAATAATCTCACACTAATATCAACCATGCAACTAAGCACCAATACAGTGAAAAAAGAACAAATAAGAAAGTTTGAGATGTAATAGTAAAAACCTTGTATGGATATACTGCCAGTACACTTGTAATAGGTAGGAAAATGCATACCTTTTTCTTTCTCAAAAGACCAATCTTCATTAGCTATTTTCCTATTTCCACTGAACAAGCCCGAACTAGATCCTTCGTCAACTCGTCTATGCCAAACTGGGTCCCTATTCACACCTAAGAAGTCCAAACCCGTTATCACCTCAGCAGGTTCATTCAGGTCAGCTACCAAATTCCTCTCACTTCCACTAGTGCCTGCCCCATTAGCTGAACTAAACACACCGCCTTTACCAAAGCAAGAAACAGTGTTATTTCCTAATCCAAATCCACCTTCCAATCCATTTCCATTTTCAATGTAATCACTTGCTGGAAGCCGAAGGTCAAACATGGGCTTTTTAGCGGGAACAATGTTTGCGGAAGATTGTGCACTCCCTTCTCTGACGAACTCGAAATTGGGTCGGTTCTGGTTGGAATCAAATACAGAATTGTTTTCATTGGTGCTGTGCTGATTAGTAGGAACTGGAGATGAAGAAGAATTCCTTTGCAATGGATTCCTTTCGTACTCCAACATTAAATCCCTCTGTACTCTCCACAGCCTATGAAGTTCATGCACCTGAAAATTGAACAATACAAACTAAGAAGTTCAATATATTTAATTTGTTAATGCATCATTCGAAAGAATAACATTTCAAAGGAATGTCCATGTTGCGCAAATTTTATATGCGAATATGAATCTGTTTTTATTCAAAAATAAATGTGTGCACATAAACCATTTAAAACCTTCTATATTGCTGTTCACTTTCGACTTGAACAGAAAGGCACGTCACCACTGAATAAGAAATTCACATATAGACCCTATAATAGGCTGAAATATCCACATATGCTACATTCCTAAATTTCTTTTCAATGAATGCCAAATTACTCCGATCTCCACGGCCATAAAGAGCAAGGATGACTTAATGAGGTCTATATTTGGGCAACTTATGAAAATGGCGAAGAGAGAGGTAGCAATAATATTTCTTTTGTGTATGTTATGAAAGATATATTGAGGCTTTACGAGTAAATTGCCCCAATATTCTTTTCTTCTTTTCGAAATAGATAGGCAAGAGCAGAGTTTTACTCCACCTGGCCTCTGAAAACAACTTCATGCTCGAGAATAATTCTCTTGAGCATCTCCTTTTCATGGTCTGAATAACCATGCAAAAGATCTCCTCTCTCATCGTAACACAGATGCATCATTGGCCCCGCCATTCCATAAGTTGCAGGTGGTACGTAGCCCTCGCTATCTGCTCTACTCCCCATTTAACTTCTTCTCTACAGAAAAAAGCACATCGTGTATAGATGTTTGAGTAGGCTTTTTTTTTAATATACATCACCAATACTGGTAGAACTAGCTTCACCGATAAGTTCAATTTTACGAGTATGCTCGATTGGACAACTAGAACTTAACAACAACAACAAAAAAAACAAAAAAATAGCAGCTAGATGCTTGCCAACACAGAAACAGTGGGGATAGAAGTACTTCGGCAAACTTCGGTTAAAAAGTGAAAATTAGTTTGTAAAGGGCATTTTTGTAAATCAGCCAAGCGACTAAGTCCATGTCAATTTTGTAACTATAAGAATTAAAAGTGCATCCAAGTGTTACATGCATGCAGCTTACAGTTTTACGTATAGCAGTCATAAACTCCGTGCATGGCTATAAATTACTAAACGTATATCCAATAATAACACAGATTGTTAATATTATGCATTCCAATGATAAATCAACTGTAAAGTCTAGACTACATCTTTGTCTTGTCACTTAAATACTGCCTTGTTATCTATACAAGTGCCTGTTACAGTACGTGACATTTCACATGCAGACTCCATTTCTACACAGAATGTACCTAATACAGAAATTTATGCATCTTTTAATCTGAAATAATGCAAGAGAAAAAAGAGAAGAAGCAAATGAAATTTGTGTAAGTGCGATGACAAGCCAATTACCATATCAACAAGGAAAATGCCCTTTACAAACTTGTTTCTACGCGCTGTTCAGCATGCTAAAAGGAAGATTATGTAAGAATCTAGGTCACGCTCAATCCCCCTTTTACTTGAGTAGTTTATCTTAAGATAAAATGAGGTTCTCCAGTCACTAAGAAAACCTGCCATGCAATGAAAAACCAAGGAAAATTTTAGAAAGCATCATTTAACACAACTCAATATAAAACACAACAAGTTGACTTGCTGGGAATCCAATTGATAATAAACAAGAGAAACCCTAAGGTATTGTAGCAGCATTTTGGGTACCAAACTACCAATTGAAACAAAGTATTGGACTTCATATGTCATGCTTATTGTCAAAAATTCAGATTGGAAGTAAGATCTTTTACTGTGAGGTCACCAAATAAATCAGATAATTAAATAAGTACCTAATAGAAAAAAATATTTTGAGAGAATTATGCACAACTGAAACAATCTAAGCGTTTCCAAATGTAGAAAATGGCAAATTTATGCAAGACAGGCCATCAGTCTCTTAAGGTTTAAAAGCCTTTTCACCTCAAATATAGAATTTTTCTAAGAAAATAGTCAAGTTGAAAAACAAATTTAGATTAACGCCCTTCCCAAAAGCTAAATTCCCAGAAATATCACACTTGGCATGAACTCAAAAAATTCATGCCAAGTGTTTAAAAACCAATCTAATCTAAAACCTTAATGTAGCAAATATAATACTATAAAATATTAAGCCCTTAAAAAAGGGCAGAAAGTTGGGACAATTCTCAGCACTGGCATGAACTCAATACGAATAAAAGCGAGAAAATCCAAAACTTTTCTATAAACCATGAAATCTCAAATGCAAAACACCAGAATTCCACCAAATAACACAATCTCAACCTCCATAAACCCAGAAAAAAAAAATTGGAAGATCCTTCTGAATCCAATCAAACAAACAACAAAACTAATCTACAGGAAACTTAAAAAAGGAGAAATTACCTTAATTCAACGAGTTCTGCATGAGAGCTTGGAAAAGACTTGGTTGGACCTCAAAGCTTAACCCATTGAGTGAGAATTAGTAAAAAAAAACAACACCGAAAATAAAAATACAAAGGAGACAAAAGGATCTCGACTTTCCCCACTACCATAAACCCCGCAGTCACCCCCGATATATTATGGCAAGAGCTGTATTCAACCGGTAAACAATAGAAAAGAAGGTTTCAGAAAATGAGGAAAGGAAAGGGATCAAAAAGCAAAAACAGCGGTTTGTTGTATCTCAACAGCCATTGGAAGAATACCGAGATTTTAGACTGAGAGATTTCGATCTGATGGGGGCCAGATAGAGAGAGAAAGGGAGATAGAACTTGGGAGAGAGAGGAGGGGCAGTTCTCAGTTTTCACAGGAACAAACGACCTTCTAAGAGCAGTGACAGGAAATTTGTCAGCATCTGGTCTTTTGTTCTCTCTTCTTTGTTTAATATATATTTTTTCGAGTTTCCTCTCCTTTTTTTCTTTGCTGCTGTCTTTTTAAGGGATTTCGGTGTAAGAAAAATGAATTTTATTTTCTTTGTAGTTGTTTTGGGGCTTTTTGTTGAGACATGAGAGAGATGAGATATTCTCTCCGCTTCGCCTTTGGAAAGGAAATTGGTAATAATAAAAGGCTACAGGAGAGAGAAAGGGAATGAGCAAAACACACCCACATATACCACGAGGACAGTACTAGGAGCCTTCAAATCTACAAAACCGGCATCTTTTCTGGTTTTTTTTATGTAGTTTCGTGTATCAAATATCAATATGCTTGGGGTCCCCTTATTGTACGTTGATTATTTTTTTATAACAAGCTTATATTTTTTGGACAAAATTATTAGATTATGTTTAGAACAGAATTTTTATTCATACCGTTACATATCTTATGTTAAGACTGAAATATTGTCTATGTACTATAAGCAAAAAAACTCATACGTGGTTAAAAAATATTCATACGTTTTTTTGTTA
The DNA here is from genome assembly GCA_025461045.1 of Carex parvula. Lineage (NCBI taxonomy): Eukaryota > Viridiplantae > Streptophyta > Magnoliopsida > Poales > Cyperaceae > Carex > Carex parvula. The sequence goes on from JAJGRW010001993.1 coordinate 79,339, forward strand.
AAGTTTGTGTATTTTTGACAAGTTTAAATCGATTAAAACCCGCCGGTTCAAATTTTGACGGTTAAGATATATCGCTGACAGTTAAGATATACCGATGTCTACATTTCTATTCTTCAACTTATATAATTAAGATTAAAACTAGCATATAATTATTTGTGATAACTGAGGATGTAATAATTTGGTACCCGTGGCAACAGAATAAAGGCCATTATATTATGAACTCTTGGTACCAAGTACCTAGTTTTTATATTCAACAAACAATAATTATTGGGCACCCGTAATCTTTGTTTGATCCAACGAGAGTTCACTCTTCTCCAGTCAATACTGAAATGAGAAGCCCTGGTCAACTCAAACCAAATCTCAAAATAAAATAAATAAAAGATCAAACCAAATCCAATTGTTGCACGTACTCGCACAATAAATTGCAAGGACCTTAAATTTGGACTTTTCTTTATTTAGAAACTTTTTAATTTTATATTGCGGCATGCATTTATTTAAAATAAAGTGCATTAATTGCAATATCGTATCTTGTAATTAAACAATGTATACATAATTATAGGATTTAGATTCATTGACTATCAATTAACTTGATAATTTTACAAATATTTTTCAGTTAAGCTGATTTTTTTTTAAAAGGAAAAGAAAGATAGACATGTTGCTAGTCTTATAAATTTATTATATACTTTAAATAATTCATACAAATTGAGTGTCAATTAATATATAAAAAATATGCGGTCATTAAAAATTCTAAATCATTCAAGAAATGATGCAAGTTTAATCGAACTTCATCTTCTTTTTTATGTATACGATATGCTCAAAATATAAGTTAAACTCTAATTGTCAAATTTTAATAACGATATCATTTTAACCACGCGATGCTACTTTAAATTTTAATTTTGGTTAATGTTGCTTTGGATCATAGTTAGTAGTTTGGCTGAACAGTCTGCAAATGGAGGCAGATGTCATTTAATAAACTGGAGATGAATTAATTCCAAAAATGCTGATATGGTGGGCAGTGTGGGACCCATGTGGTAAGTAACGGAGGATACAGAAATGCCACAAATATTTGAGATAAATTACGGAAATGGCCCATGGGGGGGCATGGGGCACACTGCTTCAGTTCACGCCCCTTTTTTATACAGGAAAACAGATAAATGCAATTACTGTTATTGTGAAGGAATGATTATCTTTCCTAACCTATTATGTATAACTGTGATTTTCTGTGGCATACGATTCCATTATATACATCACACGCAAACACACACACACATGCATCCTATTTTTCTTTCATCCTGTGACTGTGTGAACGTGATTTTACTAAATTATTGTCGAAAGCAGGTAAAGTGGTTAGCGATAAAAGATGTTATGGCAGTTCACATCCTTTTGTAAATGAATTAAATTTTAATTCGTGTTAAAGAAACTCATGTTTGGTTCTCTTAATTTCTAAATAGAGGTCAAGAAGGTTTAATTCAAGAGCAGAGAACTTGAAATGTCTTAAGAGCAATATAATAATTAAGATTTTGAGCAAAAGCAGGATAAAAAGAGATAATCTTAATTTACACTTAGGAAACAATAATTGAAAAATTGAGTAAAGAATCTAAAAAAGTTTTGGTATGCTAATTTGAAACTTCGATAGAAAATCACTAGATTCGAAAATTATGAACTATCTAAAAATATTAATTTTCTACTAATTTCAAAAAATAAAAAAAAATAAAAAATGTAAATTCTAACTACAAGTATATTTAGGAGATCATGTTTAATCGTTCGGACAAATGACAGATACATTCTGACACGATTAAGACTTCCTTGGAGGGCTTAATATGTCAGATTTAGGCCAAAAAATAGTTCCAGAACTAATTTTAATCACAAATCAGAACCAATGAAATTAGCAATTTTGAAATTCTAATTCTACAAAACGACCTAATCCAATTTTTTTAAATAATAAATAAAAATAAAAGGCTCCCCTAAATTCCAACATCCATTTATTTTCTAATGTTTTTTTGCGAAAGCATGGGCTTCTCCATTTATATTTTATAGAGGTGAAACCATCATCATATGTATTAAGTCTATAGCTCACCTAACCGAATTATTAAACAAAACAGATACACGTCAATGCTTCTTGAGCAACTAACGGGTAGGATTTGGTTCATTTCTATTTACCTAGTTATGGTCAGAAATACAACAAGATCCAGACCCATTAGGATCCGATCAGACTTGCTGTTCTCAATAGTGTACATTTAAAAGGTAATAAAAGGGAAGTTATTTAATTTAATCACGGACACCGTCTGATGAGTCTGATGACAGTATACCATAGTCTCTCGTTATGAAAATTCATGATTCAATTCTAGCAAGAACTAATTGTATTTTTTAATCTGGGAGGTTGATCCGAACCGTTCAATATGATTTTCATATAAATATGTACTTGTAAACTGAATTTTATATTTTTTAGATTTTTTTTTACTATTTTTTAAGATAGATAGAAAATCACTTGATCTGAAAATTCTGGGGCATTCAAAAACAATAATTTTCTATCTATCCTTAAAAATAGTAAAAAATTATAAAAAATATATAAAATTCGGTCTGCAAGTACATATTTATACGAAAATCATGTTTAACGGTTCGGATCAACTATTAGAATTTTCAAAAGAAAAATATTGATCCGTATTACGGACCAAATCGTGTTATGCATAGAACCATAGACTCACTCTATGATCTATATCTTCTTCATTTGAAAAAAAAAAAAATCACAGGGTTTTTAAAAAAAAATCTGGGGCCGGAATCAGCACTTAAATTGTTGTAAATAGAAGAGTTGATAAAGCTAATCTTTTGTTTTAAGAGATGAGATTAAAAGAATTTAGTGCGATAAAATTTACCATCAATTACACACGAAAGTATAAATGGTCCAAATTTTATTCAATCCAAGAATAGTGAAATCATATTATGAAAATAATTTACGGAGTTAAAATATTCCCCCTAAAGTTTTTAAGAAATAATTAAAAAAGTAAAAGGGCTACAATGAAAATAGGCAAATCAATATCGAGTAATCAATCCACTCCTGCGCATCATGCATACTTTACGAAATCTAAACCGTTCATTCCGTGTCTCGTGATATAAGTCGTATTCAATGGTAGCATCGTCCGCTGATGATTAGAGAAGATCCCTGTACCCCTTTTCAGTAGAGAAAAAGTAAAAGACAATGGGCGCTTTTGGGTGAGATCTTGTGTAGCGTAGATACGAAATATAACTTGTAGCGGGTTGTATTAGCACTAGTATAAATCTGCTGCACAATTGACTGCACTGGATATTATATAGGAGTAGGACAGAGAAATGAGGAGAAAGCTAGGGAAGTTGATCGTGGGTCCAGATTCCCTTAAGTAACACAATTTTTTGAGTTATGATTTGGACCGTCCGATCAGAGGTCAAGCCAATTCGGTCCGAGTTTGAATGCACGGTCCATTTAATAGTCGTTGCAGAGCAAATCGAACGGTCCGGATCCAAACCCAAATTTGTAATGCTTCTTCAGGGAATCCTAATTCAGTTGGGCGACCGATTTTTTATTTAGAAAAACCCGTAGGTAATTGGGTGACCGACAACGGAATTTTATACAGACAAAAAATCTGTTCGTTTCTCCAGTCGTCAGGAGTCTGGACGACGTGGTCCCCACCCCGTGTTGTTCTCGGCGATTTCCCTTATGGATCCGCAGTGGCATAAGGTATGTAGTCTTTACTGTTTATTTGTCTCTACTCGAGTACTCGCCTACTCAGTACATAGTGAAAAATGAATAGTTCGAGTTTGGTTCGGCAGGGTCAAAAATTCGTGATTCGGAAATAATTTGAAATTATTCGGTATCATAATGAGGTAAAAAAAATCCAAAAACAAATTCGCGTTTTATTCACGAATAAAATGTATAATACGTTTTTTGCGTTTTATTCGGTGTTCGGTTCGAAAACATCAAAAAAACAAATTATACATCATTCGCGTACCATGTTACTATGCTCGGTGTTATTTATTCTCAACCCGCTGCATGCCTATCTATCTGTGTGAAAAAGGACAGAGGAAATTTAGGCACCGATTGAAAGAAAACACGAATTACAGAGATGAAAGGTTAAAACTTGAGGTGAAAAAATCATACATAACTCATAACTCGCTTGTTAAAAAGTTGCTAACAATTTACTCATCATAAACTCGTTAATAACAATTTCCCAAAAATATTCTGGGCTACTAGCATACATACACTGTTCATTTTGTTCTCCTCGAGTGGCATAACTAAAAAATGTTTAAAAAAAATATATGGCAACGTGAATTTCTCGCAAGAAAAAAATCCATTTATCCAATTCCCCCAATTACTATGAGAACCTTTGAACCAGTGACCACAGAATCTTGGATTGCATTTTCACAGTTACCCCCCTTCTCATCCTAATATTACGGATCTCTGTCCTGTCTCAATCAAGTCCGCCAGAAATCCTCTTTGGTTCAGCTGTTGTCAAAGGTCCATGATGGATTATAGATTTTGACAAGGTAATATTTAATTTTGGAAGTTGATATGAGTACCTGCACTTCAGTATCCGCATTGTACATGAACCTTAACTGTCATATTTCTGACGATCTGTGAGGAATTTTGCGAATCTAAAACCACGAACATATTCTACGTAATTTTCTCTTTCAAATGAGATCTATGATGACGTACTTTCGGGCTCGTCGTCACGCAAATATTTATACCTATACTTGCAAGTATTTTTTAATATGACACTGAATTACATTTGAAAGTATTAATATCAAATATTGTAAGTATTTATACTTGTATGGTCAATTATTTTTGTTAGAGGAAGGTTGACGCGGAGACTATTAGAGAATGTTGATGGGGGGATATGAGGTTCCTACTACTTCATTAGGGGACTGGAAAAGAGAATGATCATATCAATTTACCATGCAAGTATTTATATCTTATTTTGCAAGTATTAATATTTTATGTTCCAAATATTTATACCTATGAAGATTGACGTGGAGACGAGTGTGGAGACTGGAAAAGAAGCCCATATAATTAGTGGAGACCATAGTACAACCTTCCTCTAATTAGTGGAGTCGTAGTACAACCTTCATCTATTGTTGTTGCGAGTACAATGCGGACACCGGAGTGAAAAGATTGAAATAATTATTCTATTTTTTAATATACTATGAGTATTGTATAATTAAAGACCAATATAACATATTTCTAACTACGGTGCGTGTACTCTCTCTCTTTCTAGCTTCACATGATATGAAAATTTCTGAACTTGTCAATGTTAAGCTTCATCTAAAAGTTTGTGACTGTGGTATAAGAACCTGTTCGATAATTTTAAAAATAGTGCTGGAATAATTATATTTGAAAGATTAAGTTGTGAAGTACTGAAGAGTGCTGTTTAGAAGATTGGTGGAAGAGTATTATTTTTTCAAAAAAACAAATTCTACTAAATTTCACTCTTACATGGCTGAAATAGAAGCTCTATTCTAATCAATCATACTTTTCATCTTAACCGAACAAGTCCGCAAAGAATAGAGCAAAATAGAGACATATTTATAGAGAACTTGAATTTATGGTGTATAATATTGGGAATATTTGTTATGATTTTTAGGAAAGATTTGTTGTGAGTTATTTAGCAAAGCATTTTAGGTTGAGAATATTCAGTAGAATGTTTAGGAAATATTTGGGGTGAGCTGTTTAGGAAGGTATTTTAGATTGATAATTTTTGATATAATGTTTAGAAAATATTAGTTGTAAAGTTATATAGATAAGTATTTTAACCATTTTATATAAAGCATGTAGATTGTAATTGTGAAACAAATAAAAAACACAAAAATCATTTTTCCACATCTAAAAACTTTTTCAATATTACTATTCAACACTCAATTCTGAATTTTCATTATCGTTTGGCTCATCCTCTCTGTCGGAATACCACTCGTCGTCGTTGTGGACCAGTGTTGTAAAAAACATCTGTTTAGGCTGATTAATTGGCCGATTAGTCGTTGGCGGTGAACAAATTGTCGTGGATTTTTCTAACTAATCGGCCAATTATTTTCAATTATTCTCAATTAATTACTTAACGGTACTTTGTCCATCCGACGACCGCATACTGTTATTTACAACACTGCTGTGGACTGATAATGACACCTCATACATCTCCTAAAATATGAATGCCTTTTGTATTTTCAATCAAAGCTTGCTTTTAAAAATTATTCACTCAAATGTCTACCGTACATCAATGGAGCAAATGGCGCTTGCCGCCTCCTAAAATATTAATACCTTATATGTAGTTCTGTAACTTCTGTTCTGTATTCTCATCTCTTAGGAAGCTACACAGATTGACATACGGAAAGAGATGCAGAGAACCAAGAGTCCGATAAAGCACGAGAGGGGGAGAATTTTTTCTTCTCATTCCCCCACATATCAATGTCGCATACTCTCATATCACGTGATAGGTTTCAAAAAATAAAAAAATTATCACGTGATAGGTTTTAGTGGATATCATATCAGGTCTTTCTGATTCTCCCGCGGCTCAACACGTAGAAATGAAGCACACTCTCAGCCGTCCGATCCCGGTCGTCGTTCCCGCATCTTCAAAATGTCAGACGGCTGGAGTTATGGTCGTACTTCTAGAGCGCCTCCTTTATAATATTATTAATCTTTTCATTTTTGTGTTTTATGTCGCGCTCATGGTGTGACATTTCAGTCGATTTGCAAATGATTTTTGCTTCTTCAGATCAAATAACTCTACACCAAACACTTGTAACTTGTGGAAATCTCTGAGAAATTTATTTAGGAAGCCTATAACTATCCCCAAGTTCATTTCCCCATTCATCCCGATCATTAATGAGGATGCTTATTAACAGAGGGACCACTAATTACTTGGGACGGTCTAATATTTGATAGATTTTACAATTGGCGCATATAAATATTAATATATAATATACAAGTATTCATATCTAAGATATCAAGTTTTTCGAAAAAATTGGACATATCATCACACACCAATCTTTTACACGTTTTTAGAAGTGTATTTTTTTTCTCCGTTCAATCTCGCTAATATTTCTAACGATTTATGAGAAATTTTGTAAATCTTAAACCACGAACGTCTTCTGCAATTTTCTCTTTCAAATAAGATCCACGCTAACATACTTTCGGATTGTCTGTCACACAGGTATTCATATCTCGTCGTACAAGTATTCGTACCTCGTTGTGCAAATATTCATATATCGTCGAGCAAGTATGCATACCTCGCAATGCAAATATTTAGATAATCTAAGATACCAAATATTTCTCTCTCATCACACACCCATTTTTACATGTTTTTAGAGGTGAGTTTTTTTCTCCGTTTAATCTTGCTCATATTTTTGACAATATAAGAGAAATTATGTGAATCTAGAATCATGAACGTCTTCTACGTAATTTTCTCTTTCAAATGAGATTCATGACGAAGTATATTTATCTCTAAGTCAAGCTTAAAATAATATGAGATAACTCAAGGTTTCTTTTTGAGTATTTAATCTGTCGGGGAATGAATGCGGGATAGGAGATGGGGGAAAATAATAATTACTCTTTTTATTTTAAGATGTGAGAGGAAAATCTTACATTATATTTCACTATACTTCTACTTGAGATAATAAATCAATCAGATTTCAGTTAATCTTTCTGCACAGCTTTTCACAACTCACCGAATCTTTGATTTTGCTAGTGGAAGTTCGATTAATTTTTACGAATATTACACACGCTACTACTAACTACGAATTTACTATTTGAGAAAAAATAATTCTAGCGTACATCATTTTTTTTATGATATATCTAATATTTATGATATATATTTAAAAAATATATTTCAAATTAAAATTAAAATCGTCACTTATTTAGATAGGAAATGTATTGAATTTAGACGATCAGAAAGATATTTCTGATTTTTTTAATGCCCACAATTTAAAAAAATAACAAATATGCTCTCGATTTTCTGGAAATTCGAAAACTGCCCCAACCACACCCACAGTGGGGCAGTTATTCATTTTTTGTTTTTTAAATCTTAAAATGAAAACAATAAACTAAATTTTTGATAAAACATCAAACTAAATCTCATCGATTTTTTCTTTAATAGCATATTCTAGATTTGAATATCAAAAACACTAAACTAAATTTTTTAAAATAAAAACATTTATATGATTACATACTAACTAAAAAAATAAAAATAATATAGTTTATACACTTCAATGAATAATACCTAAGAAAAAGTGTCACATATTCATGAATAACATTCTAACTAAATAATAAAAATACAACGAAAAACTCTAAATTCGATACTTTATACTCTTAAATGAACAATGGTTAAGAAAAAGTATGGTAAAGGACAAAAATAAATAAAAAATTAGACTGAAAAAACTTAATCGAAAACTTCAACTCAAGTTTTGAGACTCTTCTGTTTGTTTTTTTGTAATTCTGAATTTTAAAAAACAGCATAGCAGTCACCAATGCAAGCATCTTCCCGCAAGCTTTCTGAAAAGTGGTCATTTGTTGAAATTAGACACTCGAGCGTTGTTTTATGACCGTTTGAAGTTTCGTCGTCATTTTTTGCCTTCTTAGTGAAAATATCGTCTCTCTTGCCTTTTATCTCTTGTCCATGCCTCGCCTGTTTACGAGAGATGTCTTAGAGAAATACATGTACAACCTGCAAACTCTTTCAAAATGAGAGAAATGACTTACAAAAAATAGAGAGAGATGCATTATAACAGGAAGACACGGATTGATGACGTAGGAAAATATTATATTTCTTTTATCACACACGGATCATACAATAAAATCGTATATAATTATTGGAGCATTCATATACATCCGTCTGAAAGAAGGATGTTCCTCATTATTTTAATTGAACTAATACAATATTTATGTTTTGTTATGTCATTTAGTCAGAGTTTTATATTTTCAATTAGATATTAATCATTAAAAAAATTAATTGATTAACAATTTCAGTACTCATTTACTCATTTACTGCTTCAGAAGAGAACCATCTCGCTGTGTGACGGTTGGAGCAGTTTCAAAATAAAAAAAACTGAGGGTATTTTTGTTATTTTTTTAATTGAGGGTATTAAAAAAAATCAGAAGATATTTAGACTCCCTCAAACAATTTATTTTTTAACAGTGGAGTTTTAAAAACATTACGATGAATAATCAATTAAATTTCAAATGCACTCAAATTTGATATGCGTCCTATATAAGTAATTTAAAAATTAATTTGTAGATTTAGATAATATTCTTTAAATATAGATTGTAATCTAAAATTATTTTTAAATAAAATCATGTACGAATTTTATATAACAAAAGCGATCTACATTTTTTTTTTCTTTTTTCTTGACTAGTTATAGGTCAACTAGATATGCGCCTATACCATGGTAATTAAATTCTACAGCGTGAATTAATTAAATGCCTTAGGATCATACCGTTGAAAAGGTTTTGCACAATCACTGGCCAAAGCTTCGCTGGAACTCTTTGTTTAAGTTGCTCCACTATTTTTATCTCTTGTTGTATAGTCATCACTCATCACTGCCTTTCCCTCTTTCTACCTAACCATATTAACTTGATTTAGAAATTATTCGCAAACAACCCTCCTCAATTATGAATTATTAATTCTCCTAGAAAGTCCATTTCATAACTGCTTTTCAAAGATTTTCCCACTAAGAGTCTCAAAAGAGCATCTTTTGAGTTTAATGCATCTCGGCCATCAAATCAGGATCGGAGCCAATCCGGCCCACGCTATGACACACTAGGTCCTTTATATTAGTATGGATCTCAATGGGACGGTCCAGATCTATTAACGCACCTTCCTTTAATGCAGAAAATACGAATTCCTCATGCTTTGGATGCCAAGAACAATGTTATTAGGCGCTGATTCGTACAACAAAATCTTGACTTTTCTCTGTCAGCAAGCAACCAGTGCCCATCCTACTTAGTATTTTATTCATCAATCACATTTATTGCTAGCTGATCAGATAAAATTGCCATTTGCCAACGCTACACGAGACAGGAATCAAAATTGAGCTCTGTAAAATCACAAACGCGTATTTTTTATTTTTATTCATTTTTTCAACATCGATAAATCCAAGGCATTCATTTTGATTTGTATTATCTGCATCATCCTATCCACACTCACATACACACACACCAAATTTTCCTGAGTGCAGAGCAAAATGGTGCTAGAAGAAATCGGGCCTAGTTGAGCTGGACTGTCTATTGGGTCATGATACAAGAACAATGAATAATACCTCAAAAGTTATGTTTTTTTTACGAGTCGGCCCAATATACTGGGCTTATGAATTGTAGGCCTGTTAGTTGATCGGTGCAAAATCTGGATCTGATTTGTGGATTGGTCAAAAGTTGAAAAGTGTGAAAAAGTGTCCGTAATTAATTAAAAAGAAAAGGTCATTCATTCCCGGGTCCCGACAAGGCGACAACGGTCTTCTGTTCTCCGATTCAAGTGGGCTGGGCCCCGCATCCTGGCTGTATCTGGAGCGGTCTCCTGTGGCAACTTCTTTATAGTAGCATCCGTTGCCAATTTTGGAGTAGCAACACAGTAGTGATGCATAGTTACAAGATTCGTGAATTATTCACGAATAATTCGTTTTTTTGGTGATGGCGAACTGAACGCTGAATTATTCGGTTGACCGAACAATGATCGAATTATTTGTAGATTTTACAAATTTTTCTCAATTTTTTCTCAATTTTTTTTTTGCTTCCTTGTGAGACTAAAATTTTCGGTTCAGATAATTTCGAATTATTCTCGAATCACAAATTTTTTATCCCGCCGAACCAAATCCGAATAATTCATTTGTCACTATGTAGTGATATACTATACATTTGCTTTAGAAAAAACTTCATGCATATGGATTTTGGTTTTCTGCAAATTTGTATTCTCTTAAATGAAAACTTAATAATTATTATTTGTGTTCTAGTCTTTAATTATTTTTATGAAGATTAAATTTTATATTCATGTTGAAAATTAATATTCAATGCATGTCCGGTTGATCTATGAGATATATTATTTTAAGAAATTTGTAAATTATATGAAAATATTATGGTATTAATAAAATGTAGTTCAATTATTTTTGTCTGCTTGATTTTTACAATTTTTTATTAAAAAATTATATACTAATCATTAATATATATTGAAATGTAGGTCTAACACGAATCATAATTATCTTCGTCTCTCAATGAAAAATTATGCTCGAGTTTGATAGTTTTTCTTTAGAAAAAGTATCATTGAATTTGATAAAGTTATACTAATAATGTAAATCAATATTTATAATCATTCTTTCTATCGATAACCAATTTAAGACGAAACACTCGAGTTCCAAAAAATCAACACTACAAAATCCACAGTATTATTCCTTACACATTCAGTTGTGTTGTTGTAACAACAGAAGATCACCATGTCACCCCCCTTCCTTCCCATGTGCCTCGTCTGGCCTGTCATCTGACAAAATCACCGCCTTCTCTTCCCCCCATCTTTACCCGGAGAGCACTCCACCTCCAATCACCATTCCACATTCTCCAAATCCACAGAAATTATTCCGAAAAGAGAAAAAATAAAAAAAAAGAAATGGCAAGAAGAGAACTCGTTGCGTTACTCTTTTTGATCCATGCCGTGGCTTTGGCAACGGCGAACAAGTTCACAGTAGGAGACTCGCATGGATGGAACCCTAATGTCAACTACACAATCTGGGAGGAGAAGCACAGGCCATTCTATGTTGGCGACTGGATTGGTATGTATACATAATTATAAACATTTTTTTTTATTATTTCCTAGATAGTTGTTGCAGTGAGTGTATCGTTTATTCTTTCCTTCTGACTGACTGAAATTTTCTACTCATGATGCGTGAGCGTTCACTAAAAGGATTTTAATTTTAACTCGGACAAAGCAAATCTTTGGCTGGAAATTTTAATTTGGAGATTGTCCATACAAAACGATTTTATATTAAATATTTCTGTAGCCTTTTGCCTTGATCTGCTTTCATATTAATTTTTTCTCTTTATTTTGCTCATGTCTATATCATTCTAAAATCCACTTAGTCGCTATCATTCAGGTTGCGAACTAAGTTTTATATTTGGGAAATAATAAGGTTCCAACTTGTCTTATCTTACCTACTAAGAAGAGGAGCAATATAATGTGGAACACCACTAAAACTCTTTTATTTTCATCACCTCTTCAGCATGCAATCCCTCCTAAATATTTAATCTTTACCTATATATAAGCTCGTTCAGTTAAACATCTCAGAATCTAGCATTTTCTTATATAAAATTGAAATTGTGCAGTGTTCTACTACCAGTCTGGACAGGCTGATGTGGTACAAGTTGACGAAGTCGGGTACAACAAGTGTGACGCCTCGAATGCCATATCGAACTACAGCAAGGGCCGCAGCTATGCATTTCAACTCAACCAAACCAAGCAATACTATTTCATCTGCAGTTATGGGTACTGTTACGGTGGCATGAAATTGGCCATCAAAGCACAGGCTCTACCGCCACCGTCTCCCCCGCCAAAGGCCAACAAGTCGGAGGCATTCTCCGTCGTTGGATCTCGCTTAGTAGGTTCGATTGCTGGGTTCTTTGGGCTGGTCATTTTCTTCTGGCTGTTCTGAGAATTTCCATGATTGATCAGGATTTATTTTGGTTTTAGTGTTTTGATTTGTGTGATTTTTAGTGTGTTTGGAGATATGAGTGCCTTTAGAATACTTGTGATTGATGATGCTAAATGTGAAGAATTTTGGTATATTTTTTATTGTATTTTTCTTTCTCAATCTTCAGAGCAAGTGTTTATTATTGTTCTCCAGCCCTCGAGTTCTAGACTATTCTTCTAGGGGCTGCTGTGCCGGTATGAGGATTTTCTGCGGCCTCTTACTGTCACAATACATGTGGTCAAGGAAATAAAATCATAATTTGCAATTAGTTGATTGTTATTACTAGGCTTATACAGCATGGTTTGACAAAAGAAAAATGAAAGAATTAGCCTGGTCCATTTTTATACCCACATCCCTGAAATGGTCATGCTGGGAGCATAATACATTATAGAGAAACAGAGCACATCATGTTAATAATTTTATTATCACAAGTTAGTTATGTCAACTAGTGGTTTGACACTGTCCGGGGGGGGGGCTGCCCGAACCCTGTCCGCGCGTGCCCGGTGCCCAGGGTACCCGTACCCGAGCGCGGGTATACCCGGATAAACGGGTACACGGGTACGGGTCTCAAACGGGCAGGTTCTCTATTTTTAGAAAAAACCCGGGTGTACCCGAATACCCGTGTACCCGAACCCGTTTACACGTACCTGCCGTACCCGTGTACCCGCTACCCGTTAACCCATTTTTTTCAAAAAAATTTCCCTCCCTGCAATTACAGCATAGCACGTGAAGCATTTTTAGGCCAGATCTTCTGCGGCCTAGATAGCTAGCTATTAAGCTGTATATATACAGCTAATTGTGTATTTAAGCTAATGATTATCTTCCGCTATTTCAGTTTAATATATAGTTTGTTTAATCCAATATACAATACTACAATAATGTGTCATTATAACTGTGCATATATATATATATAGAGAGAGAGAGAGAGAGAAGAGAGAGAAAAAAATAAGAAAAAAAAAAACCCGTCTACCCGAGACGGGCACGGGTTTGAAACGGGCAGGATAGACTTTTTCAAAAAAAAATCCGTCTACCCGTACCCGTTGTACCCGGGTACCCGTTGTGCCCGCTACCCGTCCCGGATTTTGCCCTGCCTGGCCCGAGGCAAACCACTAATGTCAACAATTAAGAGCTAGGATGATTATGTCATTACTAACGACAATTACAAATATCCACGGCACAAAAATGACAATTTAACAACAGAAGGAAAATATGGACAACTGAAAAAGTTTGACAACCGTAACAACTGATAAAATATTTATCAAAATAAAAAAAATTAAAAGTAACATATATTTTTTTCTAAATATTATACGGTCATGCATTAAGTTTGGTGCATTTATAAAAAATGCTTAATCACTAATTCCGTAATTCGTCGGCAATACAGATTTCAAAATTGATTAGTATTTACCGAAATTTTTAAAGTTACCATTATTAAAAAAAAAAAAATAAACCAAAAAACTACGAAATCTGGTAACTTTAAATACTCCGATTTCATGGTTTTTTGGTTTGGGATGACCATGTACAGCAATGTCTATTTTATTTTATTTTAAAACTAAAATGTCTATTTTACCCTTCTTCTTGAACTAGCCTCCATAGTTAAGCTGTACATGGTTATCCCCAAATATACTTTAGAAAAGACTGTTGATGAAAATCCAAATAAAGAGAAGGATTTCAACTTGAACTTGGGAAAGATTTCAAAATGTTCGAACAGACTATATACTATAAAAACAACACCAGTCATAACCTGACAGTAGAGAACCAAACAAAACAAATAAAAATAAACATAAGCAAAAGATGACGAAAAATAGAAGGCAAAATAGACATGTCAGTTTTAAAATTAAATTAAATTTAAAATTCAGCTTATATTTAAGATTTAATCAATACTTGAGGAAATAAGAAAGAATCTAAATTTAGAATGAGATATATGCAATTTGAATGTTTTGATGGGGAAATAGACAATTTAGGATATTTTCATGGACACACCAGCAATTCTCCCATTAAAATATTGTGGTCTTGTGGGGAATACGTAGGCTGCACAAATTCCAACATTTTTTTATTAAACGAAAAAAAGGGGCCGTAGAACCATTCTGCGGACTCCATTATGGACCCGCAGAATGCATGTGCTATCTCAGCATTTGGTGCCGCAGAATGGTTCTGCGGCCGTGGTAGTTCTGGAAATACTCATATTTTGTGGTTTTTTGATTTATTTTTTATTTTTGAAATAATGGCAACTTTAAAAATTTCGGGTCTATTTAACCTGTAAAAATAAATTCCTTTGCTCCTTTATTTCATTATGATTGCTCATGTTCTGTTCTGCGACTAAAGAATCATTCAGCTACTCACAATAGTCGCCGTCAAGAAAAATAGGAGATTAAATTATTATATAACTTTTACTATGGAATTTCGTATGCCTACTATCTCAAAAAAAGGATTTTAAAATAACTGATTTAAAACATTTAATGCTACGGTTTTGAGTGAATTATGTGAAGACAGGAGAGAACGTGGAACCGAGCTGGAATCACATGGGAGCGTGAAAATTAGTTGTTTTGTGACTTCTGTTAGGTTTTACTTTTCCCTTTTTTTCCTAAAGGTGAAATACTGATATAGTGATATTCAATCAAAGTATCAAACCCTGGTAGCTCCCAAGGAGAAAATTTATGGACAAATTTATTGAAGTAACTACAGACAAGGAGAAAATTCGGGTCCCTCATTTAATGATGTCGCTATCTTATCCTTTTCTTATAATCGAAGCGAAGCAGGATTCTGCCGTCAACATATTTAAAAAGGAATGGGTTCAAAAGCACGACATGCTCGTCAGAACTCATTCGACAAAACCCCAGTTCCCTCCTATTATTTTTAAAATCCCGCAAAGCCGCAAGCTGAATTAACTGAAACTTTCAAACCTTTGCAAACAGCACCCTAACAGATCCATATACAGGACCTCTCTGTTCGTTTCTTTTAACATCCCCACGCAATATGGGTTTTTTAAATTATTCATACGTGTCCAGACTTTCTAATACAATTATACATTATGCATATATGCAATTTTTTTAATTATTCATACGTATCCAACCTTTCCTTGCACGGTTGCACCTGACCATTGCTATATGCATTTTTGTAATTGCAGGTCATGTATATGCAGAGGGAATCAGGCTCACAATGTGGAAAAGGGAAAATTGATTATTTGCCACTCCAAAACCTTCAAATTGTAAAAATGCCATTGAAATTGTAAAAATACCATTTCAAACTTCATTAATATGTAATTTTGCCACTCCAAAAAATTAATGACTAAAATACCCTCCCTTCTTCTCCTCCTCTTCTTCTCAATGAGAGGCATTTTAGCAAACACCTTACCAGCAAGCCCAATCTGTTTCAATGCACAGAGTCCCTTGATCAGGGAGCCGAACATGATGGTATCAACACCACATCCTTCTCTCAATGACTGACCAAGCACACAGAATGCGAGATCCGGTCGACCCATGCGACGGCAGCAATCCATGACAAGGCTGAAGGTGTGGATGGTGGGAGAGACGCCTCTATCTCTGGTACGCTTCAAGCAATTAAAGAGGTGGACGACGATTGAGTAGTTGCTGGAGTGCTTTGTTTTAGCAATGGAGGTAAGAAAGCTGTTAATGGCAAAAATGGATGGCGGGTGATTTTGTGGAAAGAGGAGGCGATTGAAGAGAGACACGGCCTCGGGCAGCTGAAGGCTCTCTCCAGATTGAATTCTGTGTTGTACCCTTTCGCCATGGCAGGAGAAGAAGAGGAGGAGAAGAAGGGAGGGTATTTTAGTCATTAATTATTTCGAGTGGCAAAATTACATATTAATGAAGTTTGGAATGACGTTTTTACAATTTCAAATTTCGGAATGACATTTTTACAATTTGAAGGTTTTAGAGTGGCAAATAATCAATTTTCCCTAATGTATCACTACAATATTCTTATTTGCAATCTAAAAGCCTACACGGGCATTTCAAGGCCAAAAAAAAAAAGTAATTACATCCCACTCAGGGGGCTGATTCACATTCTCAACTCCCAAGCATTTTTTTTTCCTTTTGTTAAATCAGCCTTTTGTAATGAAACTTTGCACAGAGTATTGGTTAAAAGAACACGAAAATAAATCTGCTGTGATTCTCGGGGAATCACAGGGGCCTGCGATCCGATCTCAACTGTTGGTCTTTCTCGAGATGTGTGCATAAAATTTACTTTTCCAAGAACGTTTTCGAGATCCGCGTACAGAAAAGTTTGAACCGTTGATCTTAAAATTTCAGGATCCTGCGATCCCTCTCGGAATCGCAGCAGATTCGGACTCAAAAGAACACAGCAGTTGGATGTCATGTGTTCATGATTTTTTATTCCGATCGAATACCTTCTGTCAGTTTTGATCGGTATCACTAATTTTAGATATTTTAATTTATAAAAGCATCTAAAATATTATATTCACCATGTTTACTTTTTACAATCACAGGTAAACTTTGAAAGCCGCCATGGCCTCTCATATCAATCAAGTAAATCATCCAATCAAAACATTGCATTTTTACTGATGATTCAGTACAGAGTAATTAAAGATTACACAAACAAAACTAGTAATGAAATTACATCAATTTGATTCAAGTTCTAAAACTAGTCTATATATTTTCTTTGATACAGCCTGAAACCTAACCTTCAACCATGGCCTTCGCAGCATCTATTAGAGAAGGCCTAAAGTCGTTAGATGCTCGGCCTAGCACAGTATACCCCTCTTTGTCCTCTACATCTACATCAGCTCCATGCCGTATCAGCAGAAGGGCCACCTGTTATATATCACAGTTAAAAAAAAAACACGAGATAATTACAATTTTGCTCTTGTTTCATCAATACCTTTAATTTGATAAAGCGATAGGTTATACTAACAAACCAATTTATTTGACTATCATGACAATCGACATATGGGTAATCAGATTTTAAAAAATATAATTGCTGATATTGTGCATCAAATTTGGTGCATTTGAGAAAATGAACGATCATTCTCAAATGATTTTAAAAAAAACTTTCCAGTTTTTATTGGTATCTGATCATTTGACCAAATGATTCTAATATACATAAAATTATATACACAACCTATTTAATTTAATAGTGAATACATCTATGATTTTAGTTTTCAAATTTTCAAATTTTGACGTCAGTAAAGTCAGCTCTCAATATATGCCTTCTCTTCAACAAAATGTTGATCAATTCATCTCAAAACTGGTACTGTGATGCCACGTGCCAAGGAGAACTATTAGACTTTTTTTACTTTTCATATCAAAACCACCTAAACCAGAAAATATTTACAAATGTACCTGGTGGTTTTCACATATAACAGCATGCATGAGAGGTGTTTGTCCTGCTTTGTCTATAGCATCTACCTCTGCCCCTTCCTCAATAAGGAGCTCACATAATTCTGAGTTTCCAGTACTTGCTGCTCTATGAAGTGGAGTGCACCCAACCTAAAAAAAAAACAAAAAAGAAAAGAACCCCACCTAATGTTAGAATTATCAAGCATTCAAACCAAACATGAAAAACATACCAATCAGATTCGGAACCAATTTTTGATATTGCTATGTATTGGAGAGCAATTGAGGTTTAACCAAGGCTTCATTGGGAGCTTAGCATCCCATCCTATTAAAAAAGACTTAAGATTTAGGCATGTTTACCTGGTACAGTGCCAGTCAGATAGGGTACCCAAATGCAGTCCAATATTTACCTTGTCTTTCTTATTGATTTTTGCACCATGTGAAATGAGAATTTCAGCTATTTTTAGCCACCCCTTGCTAGCTGCATAGTGAAGAGCAGTCCGACCACCATCATTGGCCAAGTTGATATCAGCCCCTGTTATAAAGACAGTTATAGTTGCAGAGAATTAGAAAATTATGACCTGACAGAAGAATTTCTACAAAATACCTCACTTGCAATGTAATATGAGATTTTATCAGCATACCTCTCTCGAGCAAAATTTGCATGATCTTCAGATTTCCAATGCTCGCAGCAGAATGAATTGGTGCCCATCCCTCTTCATCGGTGGCGTTGACCCCATTCACTGATGGATCAGCAGCTGAGAGCACACTTACTACCTATTAGAAATAACAGTACCGGCTATAACAGTTTAAATTGATCAAATGTACATGTAGAAGGGATTGCATGAGTTTCCCCAACTCCCTAGCTGTTATTTGCCTATTAATAAAAAAAATGTACAATGCAGAATCACAGAACAAAGCATATTTGTTTTTAAGTTGACAAAACAGGCCTGGATATTTCATGACTATAATATTACTCGAATATTCGATCTAATACACATTCAATTCATATAAAGCAGTTTGTACCATGGCTAGATCAACCTCATTTCTAATGCGCATTTTTGCAAAATCAGAGAATGATCACATCATATAGTCTCGTTGGTGTTAAATACATACGAATAAGAGGGAAAAAAAAACTTCATGTTAGTTTGGTTGATTGATAGAAGATACAGCTCAAGGCGTACAGATATACTACCAAGAAAGATGATCGTTTAAGGCATATAATGATCTTTTCTTAATGAAGAAAAATCAATTAAAACAAAAATAATCATAACAAATCATTCAGGATCCATTCATATTAATACTGAAAAATGTTACAAATTATTCCTTTTCAAGCTTATCGCAGTATTTACTATCTTATCTGGTTTGAATTACATGTGCAGTATGACTATACATTTTGAAAGAGATAAATCCAGACACTCAACACTTAAAACAGGGATGAGGAGGAAACAAGTTTAAAATTTTAAAATTGAAGGGCACAGATGCAAGGTTCTCAAAATTGGAGAAAATATCAGGAGAGAATAAGCAAAAGGGAAGGATATGACTGAGAGTAAGAGAGGTAACCTGAGGGTGGCCAAAGGAGGAGGCGACGTGGAGAAGAGATCGACCATCCTCATTTCTCAGGGATAGTGCGCGAGCGAGAGAATCTTCTGGTAGGTTCTGGAAGAGTGACGCGTCTCCCTTCTCGGCTGCGCGAAAGAGGTCTTCTGGCTTGGGATCGTCTATCTCCATCGCCATGGTTCTCTCTCTCGTTCCCTCGCAAATTTTTTGAGCTGCTTCTTTCTCGAGTCAGTGTTAATCGTCTTATTTTTCGCAGTAGACTCGTAGTGATGGATTGAATTTACTTACGGAGAGCAGAAGGGGAGGCGAAGAATAATGAAATGGAATATTAAGGAAAGATTAATTTTTTTTAATTTTTTTATGTTTAGATGATTAATGAGATAAAATAATTTTTTTATTTTATTTTTTATTTTGTTAATTAAAATTCAGAAGGTTTATGAGAAATTTGGTGACGGTTGTAGGTTTGTTATAAAGAAATTTAGAGAAAATTAAATATGTAAGATATAGGATCAGATATTTGTGTCATTTTTTTTTAAATATTTGTAATAATTGTTTTTTCATCCATGACACTTTAAATCAGGAGGAAAATTGATTCTATTGATTATAAATTTATAATTGATTAAACTTTTTTCCTTCTATATTCTTTATTCTAGATATAATTTTATTAACCAAACACAATTTGAGAAAAATATATCTTTATAGTCTCTTCCTTCCTTTACTCTCCATCCAAACAAGGTGTTATTTGCACATAATTCTGTTGTTTCTGTTTAAAAAGTTTCTCTTCAAATAAGCACTCCCCATCCAAACAAGATGTTATTTGAGAGAAAGGCTTGGGTCCGATGGGTTTCGGGACCATCCGATCCACTTTAAGATTTGTGCGCACGAACTTTAAAGCATATGCAAAAGTTGCGGGCGCGAATCCTAAAGCAGATCGAACGGTGACTGAACCCATCGAACTCACTTTGGGTCCGATGCCCATCGGACCCAAATTTCTCCCGTTATTTGAGGGGCTGGGCCAGGCTCGCCGTGTATGAGGCGTTATGAAAGCTTAATAAAAAGAAACAACAGAGTTATGTTGCAAATAAGTACTTCTAAATGCACTGATTGGTACCATTTCCACTTTAGGGCCCAAAAATGCCCATTCGTTGTGAAACTGGTAGTTTGCCAACGAAAATTACAGTGATTTTAAGGACAGAGTTTGTTAACAAGAAATTCTTTACAGGAATAATTGACAAGCATATTTTGTCTTCGAAATCTTGGACATAGAGGTTAAGCATAACATTTTCTAGCATAGCCTTCAATCTTGAACAGAAATACCAACTATTTTATTAGCCTAATAAAAAATATGGAGCACGACAAACAAGCAAGCAGGAGGCAATGGATAAGGTTCAAACACTCTCTAATCTTTTTTTTTTTTTTAAATAGCTCGGCAGGGGCTGCCAAGTGTTGTATTAATAAAGAGATGAAAATGATTTACAGCATTGAACCTGAGTCTATGGCTCTATGCCCTCTCTGCACATACTAAAAAGGACATACCTAAACATAAACAAACCCTCTACTATCTCTCCCTTTGAAAATGATCTCTCTCTCTCTCTCTCTCAAAACAAACTTCCTACAATAAATAACACTCTTTTATCTTTCAATTTTTATCAGTGGATTCATCATCTCCTTCATTGAAGCTGATGCCTGAAATACTCATCTTCCCAATATTCACTGCAATTTGAAGCAAATTACTTATCAGGAATAATTAAGTACACCACAATCATAGGAAAAACACCAAACTTCAGATTTTTGTTTCCTATCACAAGAGGTTCTGACAGTAGATTTTTCAATGAGACTCGTTGAAATAGGCACAAATATGACAGCATATAAAAATCTTTTGATTTTCTTATGCTTTATGAAAATGAAGAAACCAAGACACTACCCTATCTTTTATATAATCCTAGAAATGACAATTGCATAAGTGGCAACATCCTACAAGCATTTCTTCCACATTTTTGAAGTAGATCAGAGATTGCCACTAGATGATGATGCAAGATCATGCCAAAACATTGAGATATATGACTTGAAACCTTTATTGGCTTGATGACCAACAGGTAATGTTTTCGGCCACATCCAATCACTCTTTCACCACAGAGAAAGATAGAAAGACATAATAGACGTACCAACAGCATCAAGACCGGATAAATTGGGCATAAATTTTCTGATGTGTTCTTCGGCCGCATCTTCAGCTTTCAGAGTCTCGCACTCAAAATTTACTAAAATAATTTGGTTTTTTCCATGTTTGTCTTCAACCATCCCAACTACATCCTCCTCCCACCTGTAGATTTCAATATTTTTAATCATCACATAATACTGGTACAGTTCTCCATAAATATTACCATCCATACATCAAACAAATATTACACCTCAAGGGTGAACAGCAAGGGAAGCATTTTGAGGATAACATGATCATGGCACTAGTTTGGCAATATTGAAGTTAAAAGATGTAACTGAGGTGTAAGGGTTTAGGCCAACAAAAGGTTTAAACCAAATTTTGTATTAAATAATATGTTTCTAGCATTAAAAAATTCTTCAGTTGGACCAAAACAGTACTGAAAGTCGAGATAAGTTTCCTTAAGTTGAAACATCCTTCTAAAATTGCAAAACAAATGCAACTGGTAGATACTAAAGGAACAGGCTAAATTGGTTCAGAGAGCACAAAGAACTCTCAAGTCAAAGTTCCTTCTAAAATAAAAAATTCAACAAGTTTAGTTACATATAAGGAGTCAAAAGAGACTAACCCATGCACATGATCGACATTTTGTAACCGAGCAGCATCATGCCCCTTGCACTCGACCACCACTACCCTCTCTCTCTTGCTCTAGTGGCATGCAACATTAAAAAGACAGACAGAGCTAAACATCAGAAGTTTTCCAAAATTTCAAACTGCACAATAGAAGAATATAATATATACAACAAGAGACATGGCAAAATTAGTCTTAGTCTTACAGAATAATCTATGATTGAGAGCTTAATCAAGCGGTAATCCTCTCCCCGGCTGCATTCCCTCTCGCAAGATATTTCTAATAATTCAGAAACACTAAACGGTAAATATCTTGCTTAAAACATAAAAAAAAAACAGTTAAAACAACTAGTTTTTTTTTACTGATTCTCAAACTCTAACAATAAGACAATACAAACCATTTAAGTACCATTGTAAATGTGTATGAGCTAGTGAAAATCATGGGAAGATACCAGTGCCGTGGAGGCCGTAGCAGGTGGAGTCAGGGAGGCGGATAAAATGGCCAGAAATGGATCCGCTCGGAAGTAGTGCTATGGATGCTATCCCCTCCATTTCTTCTCCTTTACCTTCCCCCTTCGATCCCATTTCTCTCGCTCCAGGAGTAGACCTTTGCGCTGTCCAGTTCACCAAGGCAAATTTCGTGCTCGCAACTTCCGAGGGGTCCAGTAAACCGGTAGTCTGGTCGATGAACGGTGCTGTCGGATTTTAGACTTCAAATTTTTGCAAATTAGCCCTGATATTTACATAATTGTTTGTCGAAGCACACTCAGGTGAAATTCGCATCCTCTGAGATATCTCAAACTCTGAGTGTTTCTTCAGAATATCTTGACCGTTCAAATACGTTATACACAAATCTCAAAGCACAAATATTACTGGCCCCTACGCTATCCCCGAATAGGAATCGCACACGTCGGTCACGCAAAAGTTGAGATATCTCAGAGGATACGCACTCACTATTGCAAAAAATGAGAAAGAGATTTTTAATTAATTAAAGTAAAAAAGTTACTGAAGAACATGAACATGGGCCGAGGAGAACTCTCGGCCCAGAGACCCGCAACTACTGATCTTTGTTAAACCAAGTCACGCATCTCCAGACTCCAGAGAATACTGATCTCGCGCTTCTCCTGTTAGTTCTCGATGGCAAGCGCAGCGGCGACAGCTATGGCGGCGCCACCGTCTAGAGCGGAGATTCTCTCCCTCCTCCGGTCCCTCCTCCGCACCGCCTCCAAGTTCAACGATTACAACTTAAGGGAGTACGTCAAACGGCGGTCCCTCGACGCTTTCAGAGAGAACAAGTCTCTCTCGGATCCGTCTTTGCTCGCATCCTCTTTCTCCGACGGGAAGGCTCAGCTCGAGGTTGCGAAGAGGCAGGCGGTGGTTTATTCACTCTATGCTCCGAAGGTCAAGAGTATCATGGAAATCAAGCAGCTCTGAAGACCTAAATGAATATACATCTTCTTAAGGTATTGAAATATGTTCCTTTTTGAGGACCTAAAAAAATCTCTGTGCGTATGTACCAAAGTTGATTTCAAATTTTATATTGTGGGATTGTTGTTATGAAGTTGAGGCCAAGCAAAGGTTATCAATACCAATCACCAACATAAATATTGGATGTTGAGACTGTACTTAATCCACAGTGCAAAATTCATAGAAACTGAACATCTCAGAGGCATACTCCTTAATATGGCAGGAAGTTGAAGTTTCCAGCATATTACTTAACAATTGGGACTTGTTATTCTATAATTCATGAAAATCTCCTGTTAAGTTGGAAGTGATATTAAATTTTCATCATTTCGTATCTGAGTACTATGGATTATACAGATTTCTGTACACTGAATATAATCCCAAAAAATGTTCCGGAGAGTATCACCCATTTCCTGTTTTTCTTGAAATTTTTTGAAGTTCTCACTTTGGTACCTGAATGTTCTGTGTGTGTTATCTTGGCCACTGCCATCATTTTTTAGGTCAAACATTAATGTGCCAGTGTGAAATGAATTATGATAATGGGCTGACTTGTTGTCAAAAAATGGTTAGTCCCATTTCTGCGACTTGGAGCACTGCTCATTTTTTATAAAATGAGACCGTTAGGACATGGGAGTTAAGGTCAGAATGTAGAAATTGGAATGTCCCGGACCAAAACCAGAAATTTCAAATTTCAGAAAAGATGGAAAGTTTATGGTACTTTAGGCACCAATTGGGTAATTTCATTGTTGGAGTTTTGCCAAATATATTTATGTAGATGTATCGGTGTACTGGTACTGTTTCCGTGGTCATCAGTATGTTCATTTCAAATTTCTTTCTTACTACTGAACTAGCTACACTTGCACATCTTATTAGACTGTGTATATTGTTGCGACTCCTCACTAAGGTTATGAGCAATAAATGGAGTCTGAGATAGGCATGTACCTCCTAGGTTGCCCCTTACTGGAGTACTAACTGATTGTTTTCACAACATTATAATTGGGAATTACCTTGGGAAACTTTGTAGAGCACCTTATTTCAATGATTAATCCGGGTTGATTAAATTGTGTTAGTTGATGATAATTACCTTGGATCCGTTTGATGTGTGGGTAAAAGAGGGAATCCAAGAAAATGTAAGAAGTCTTTTCTAGGATCTATATTTCCTAGCGTTTTTCAGCAAAAATTTGGAGAAAACAATGCGAAGAAATAATGGTCTACTTTTCTCCATTTTCCTTTATTTTCCAACAAATTAAACAATATTGACCCTGAAAATTTTGCTATGTCATGTTAGCAGACAGCAGCATCTTTTATTTATGCTTTATATAAGTTATTTGGCTTGTTTAATTGAAGTACCTCTTTTTTACTTTGCAGCTTCTTCTTGCTGCAAATCTGAAGATTGGAGATTGAAATTTGTGATAGGACAACTGTGCTGCTTCTTTAATTGTACCAAAACAAGGATGAGCACTGGAACTTCGAATAAGATACCCTATGCATATTCTTGCTTACAATTTAGTTGAAAATGGATGTGTACTTGTGCAACTGTTGTGGTTACCTTTTTCTTTCATCTTTGGGAACGGTTATAATGCCAGAGCTGACTTGTTTATTATTTCAGATTTCTTAAAATACACACTTGAATATCACACTAATATACATTTACATATTGCAGTAATGCATACTTGCTTATTCAGTTTTTTTTAAGATTATAAATAGTGATTATTGCGTCATTGTTTTTAAGGTCTGATTATGCTATAACACAGCTATTGTGCAGCTATAACTAGCCATCTAGAACCTTGATAAAAGAAAAACGGTTGATAGCGTTTTAGCTTTTAAGGTCCAAAAAAAATATAGCTGCACTATAGCTAGCTATTTAGAATCCTGATTTTTTTAAAGCTTGATAATAGATACAAGTTATTTAGAGGATGGCTCGGTTTATACAGATTAATTTTAGCCATCGTTTAACTAATAAAACGGTTTGATGCCCATCTCAGTTTAAAAAAAAAAAAAAAAAACTTGATAAAAGATAGGAGTTATTTACGGGGTGAGTCGGTTTATTCAGATAAAGTTATCGTCAATAACCGTTTAAAAATAAACTGATGAAACGGTTTGATGCCCATCGAGCTAGCTTTGTGAAATACTGATTGCATATTTAATGAACTAATTTGCGTATAAACTCTATAAAATTAGTCAACTCAGACATCAAACAATTTATCTTTTGATTTAACAAAATGCCGATTCTTTTTTAATATCCAATATTAAATATAAATTAACAGATATGACCATCATTTTAAAAAAAATTAAAAATGTTCAGGCCAGTCCTTTTTTTTTTTTGAGAAATAGTATATAATTTTTTTATCGAGTCGGCCAAAGTTTCGGCGGCCTGGTATTTTTTTTTCTTGTGATATAGTTATAATTTAACATTTTAATTGTGTGATCTCTGCAATGCAATTTTGAACGGATAATTGATTTAATAAGAAAAACAACCCTCAATAAAGGTTAATTTAATGTATTCTGCATTAAAAGGGATTTTAAAAATAAACTAAATTATACTAAATAAAATTATGTTAAATTATGCTACATTATACTAAATTATACTAAAATAAACTAAATTATGCTAATTATACTATATTATACTAAAATACACTAAATTATGCTAAAGAAATGTACGGACCGAAGCAACTAAAATTAAACTAATTACACTATATTATACTAAAATACACTATATTATACTAAATTATGCTAATTATACTAAATTATACGGAAAAAATGTACGGGCCGAAGCAACTAAGAAAGACCCCGTAATTGAAAAAAAAATAGAAAAAACCGAAGGTCCCATTCGATTACATAACAATTCGCGATCAGACGGTCAATATCAGCTACAGTAACTAATTCTCATCTGTCGCGGTATTTGATTCGCATATACCAAGTATCCCACCACCGGACTGTGCCAGTGCTTCCAATGGTTTCCCTGGAAGCTTTTCTCCTCCTAACGCTCTCCCTCTCTCTCATCTCCCCTTCTCTCTCCTCCCAAGTCTCCCTTTCCGTCTCCCCCAAAACCCTAACCCGGGCCAACCGCATAGTTCGTATCCAATGGTCAGGAGTCGAATCCCCGTCCGAACTCGATTGGGTCGGTATGTACTCCCCACCAAGCTCCCGTGACAAGCACTTCATAGGCTATCTCTTTCTCAATTCATCCGCTACGTGGCAATCCGGTTATGGATCCGTTGAGCTCCCATTAGTAAATATCCGGTCCAATTATGTATTTCGGATTTTCAGATGGACCTATGACGAGGTCAATTATAAGCATCAAGACCATGATGAAAACCCGCTACCTCAGACCAAGCACAGGCTTGCGGTTTCAGAGGAAATTGGGTTCGTATCAGGTCTGGGGCCGGAGCAGATCCATCTGTCCTTTACTGGTAAGGTAGACGAGATGCGGGTTATGTTTATCACGGCTGATGGAAAGGATAATGTTGTGAGGTAATGTTGCAACTATATTATACTGAGATTAATTAAATAGACCATAAGCATGATTAGCTATTCGGAATGTGATTTGTTATATGGTTAAGTGAATTTTTGGTTAGGGGCATGTTAAATCTGAATTAAGGGTTAAGAATTAGAGAGGAGTTTGTCGGATGCCCAAATCTTCCTTAGATATAGCTTGAGGTAGATTTCAAGTATCATTACTTGCAAATTATTGGATTCTTTTTCACTGAATGATCAGGCTCTCTGTAGAAGTTGGAATAAACTTAGTTGTTTACAAGAAGTTAGATCCTGCTTTTCAGGAATAGGCAAAATGCAATTAGTATTTGCATTCACACTGCCAATTGAACTTCTTGACTAACTTCACCAGAATGTTGGAAATAATATGCATGAAAATTGAAAAGCTCTTCTAAGAGGTTTGGAAATATGCAACAATAAACTGATACAGAATTGAAACCATGACAGGTACGGGCTGCATGAGGGGACATTGAACCAGACAACTGGTACAGAGGTGAACCGGTACGAACAGGCTCATATGTGTGACTACCCAGCTAATCATAGTATTGGATGGAGAGATCCTGGTTTTATACATGATGGCGTCATGAAGGGATTAGAGAATGGAAAGAGGTATTACTACAAGGTAACTATTTAGTATAAGAAAGAAGTTCCTTTTTGTTTGTTCCCTTCCGTGTAGAAGATTATATGGACACTCATCTAAGGTCTGCTTATTAGTTGTGTAATTGGTACTGGTACCAACTATATGTCTTGGTAGCTAAAATACCAGGCTGCATTTTCACCTATTAGCTATCATATTCTGGTTATCAATAGTGTACATAGGCTCCCCCTTCTACTGGGACAGCAGTTGTCCATACCAGACACCCACACTCAAGTTATCAGGTTCAGAATTATTACATAATCTAAGCATCGAGTTCCCATGGAACTGGAAAAGAAAAGCCTACTGATAAATGAAACTTACAATTGGCCCTGTATTATACTACATTTTCCCCATCTCAAAATAAGGAACTTAATTTTGTAGGTTGGTAGTGACAAAACTGGCTGGAGTTCCACATACAGCTTCATCTCTCGAGAGAGCCAATCAAATGAAACCTTTGCATTTCTCTTTGGTGACATGGGTACATACACTCCATACCGTACCTTCTACCGCACACAAGATGAGAGCCAGTCAACTGTCAAATGGATCCTTCGTGACCTCAAAGCCCTGGAAAACAAAGCAGCATTTATATCTCATATCGGTGACATCAGCTATGCACGCGGTTTTTCCTGGATCTGGGATGAATTTTTCAACCAGATCGAACCAATAGCTGCATCAACACCATACCACGTTTGTATAGGGAACCATGAGTATGACTGGCCGAACCAGCCTTGGAAACCTTGGTGGTCTTACAGTTCATATAACAAAGACGGTGGGGGTGAATGTGGAATTCCATATAGTTTCAAATTTCATATGCCAGGGGACTCATCTGTATCTACTGGAACTTCAGCTCCAGCAACTAAAAATCTATACTATTCATTTGACAGTGGAGTTGTCCATTTTATTTACATCTCTACTGAAACAAACTTTGAACAAGGGAGTGATCAGTATAATTTTATAAAATCTGATTTAGAGAGAGTTAATAGAGAGAAAACCCCTTTCATAGTTATGCAAGGTCACCGCCCGATGTATACCACCAGTAATGAGGTAAGAGATGCTCTTCTGCGAGAGAAAATGTCGCAGAGTTTAGAGCCCCTTTTGGTACAATATAAGGTCACACTTGCATTGTGGGGCCATGTGCACAGATATGAGAGATTTTGTCCATTGAAGAACTTTCAATGTCTCAATGTTTCATCGAGCTTTAAATATGCTGGTGCTCCAGTGCATATGGTCATTGGTATGGGGGGTCAAGATTGGCAACCCATTTGGGAGCCGCGACCAGATCACCAAGACAGACCCATTTTCCCACAACCATTACGGTCAATGTACCGAGGAGGCGAGTTTGGGTACACAAGGCTTGTAGCTACCAATGAGAAACTTAGAATGGAATATGTAGGGAACCATGATGGTATGGTGCATGACATGGTCGAAATATTCTCCGACCTATATTTGGATAATAGTAACTACAATAACAGCACTGGAAATAGTACGGTGAATGCTACTTTAAAGAAGGGAAAGGAGATGGTTGTTGAGCCGAGATTAAGTACCTATATCAAAGCCGGCAGTGTGATCATGGCTGCATTGTTGTTGGGTTATATGCTCGGTTTCTTTACAAAATGGAAGAGAGAAACTAAGCAACCTACCTGGACTCCAGTTAAGAGTGAAGAAATGGAAGAACTATAAACATTGTAGATATTTTAAGCTTCTAGCTCAATCTCAGAAGCTTCTTGGTTGAGTCTGTTCGGGTTTTGTATTGTCTTGTGTAGTGTTTTATTTATTGTTTTTGTAAAATGTTCATCTGTACATATGAGATGGTGTAGAGTGTTGGTGGTTTTTAAGTATTTTATATATGCATGATGGTCAAACTATCAGTGGACCTATGTTCTTATAAAAAAAAAGTAAAAACAGATGTGTGATGCGTGTGCAGTTCAGTTTGTGGCGTTTGCATATTTTATTACCAGTACGTTATGACATTTTTCTGTCAGATAAGATTGCATGAATCAGGGATTAAATCAATTTTCATATGGCTGTTTCTTTTGGGTTTGGTAAACCAAAGTATATTCATAATTGAAGTATCAGATTGGTACATCCAATAAGTGCTTTTACATGTTTAGAGATCAGGAACTCAGCACAAAATTCACAGTAGAAAAGTAAGAGAAAGCATAACAGTATTTTGCATAATAATGCAATATATTCTGAACCCGTATTAAGAAGGCTTAATTAACACCACTAATCAAAAGCATAAAACAAATTAGTTCGTTATTGTGAGCAATACATGAAATACTAAAAGAAAACATCAAATTCACGCACACCAGAAACAATATACTCAATTTCCACTAGCAGACCTCACAGATACCATCTAACAGCCAACCTACTAAAAGCAAAAATAAAATGCAGTACAAACTAAAAGGAATAAACACTTCAATTTTATCTCCTTTCATAAAATCTCGCTTCATTTTGTGCAGCAACTGGAGCTGATGAGCCACCTCCCCTTTTCCCAACCTTTCTTCCTGAATACCTCTCCATTTTATCAAATTCTAGCTCGTCTCCGAGCTCAAAAATCCCTTTAGGAATTTGAAAAGATTCACCATTGTGTCCTTCAAAGACTTCTTTAAATAATTCATGTTCGCTGCTGTGATACTTGGATCTCTGGCCGCTCTCCTCGAAGCTCACTTTTTTCTTTGGCCTTTTTTCTTCTTCAGTAGAATCTTCTTCTTCTTCATCATCTTCTCCTTCTTTCCCATTTGTTTCTTTTAAAATGATCTCTTGTTCTCTTAAAAATATCTTGTCTACAAATTCTATAATGCGTACCAATTCCTTTTCAATTGCTCTCTTTCCTTCATATATCATTGGATCAGCACTCTACATAAGACCGTACCATATTAGAGTACTGCTCTATTTTTTTCTAAATAACAAGGAAAAGTTAATCTATATATGCCAATAGGTTACCACATCTCTCTGTCTGGGTGCCAAAAACATAAGAGAATCAGTTCTGCTGTTCAATCTGGGATGGTTTTTCCTACAGTCAAAACCTGTATGGTATATCACATCTTGTTAAGTGTTACACTGAAACAATAGAGGACATTTAACTAGACTTAGCTCAAAGTAACTACCAATAAACTTATGAAATCAGCACAGTAACTATAAAATCACAATCTTTTGATGGCAAATGTGTAATAAACCGTTTCGTAACTAACCTTTATGAAATCAAGTTGGAGAAGCATATCAGCCGCCTGATCTGAGACCTTCTTCGGGTCAATGTCAGTTCTGTGTGAAACAGCCGACCTGAGAGCTCCCACGTGACATTTCATCACTGCTAGTCGCTTCAAGTCTCTCAAAATCTGAGATCGCCGCACCAGGTATTGCCTGAAATGCACTTGTATGGTTCGTGCCGCCAAATCTTTCAGTGACGCACGAGGCTTATTCGAGGAATAGGTTTTAGGATATGTCT
This sequence comes from Carex parvula, assembly GCA_025461045.1. Taxonomy (NCBI): domain Eukaryota; kingdom Viridiplantae; phylum Streptophyta; class Magnoliopsida; order Poales; family Cyperaceae; genus Carex; species Carex parvula. The sequence continues at coordinate 110,727 of JAJGRW010001993.1, forward strand.
CATGATTAGTACAAAAACTGGGTTTTTGAGATGGAACCGGGATAGCTTTTGCGTTTGGATTTGAGAAAAGCGATGACTCGAGCGCGGCTACCCGATCTAAGAGAGAGGCAAGAGGCTCATTTGATTTATGAGAAGGTGGTTGATGGGTTTTGTGGGGAAATGTGTACTGGTATTTATTAGGGGCGAGGTGTTCGGGGGAATAGAAAAAGGGAACGGGAGGTGGAATAGGAGGAATAGAGGATGAAATAGGGGTTTGGAATTGAGGATGGGGTTGGGGCTGCGATTGAAGGAGGAGAGACGTGGCTAGGGCTTGGAGGAGCTGGTCTGCTGGGTTAGCAGGCGGAGGCGGAGGCGGAGGTGGAAGCGAGTTGCAGGAGTTAGAGTTACAGCAGGGAGTGCAGCAGGATGTACAGTTGCAGGAGTTAAATTGGTGAGTGTGGTGAGTTTGTTGGTGCGTGTGCTGGTGATGGTGGTGAGAAGAAGCCATTTTTGGGGAGGATTAATATGGAGATGGGAAGAAGATCGTTCGACTGATGTGTATGAGATGGGAAGAAGATGGATGAAATAAATCTGCTGTTATTCGAAAGGAATAACAGGAACCTATTATTACGATCCCAACCGTTTATCTTTGTTAAGAGTTGCGCATGAAAAAATTTCTTTGCTAAAATTCGCAAATGGAAAAATTTGAACGGTTTGGGATCGGAATAACAGATTCCTGTTATTCCTTTGAAGTGACAGAAGATTTATTTCTGGAGAGGGAGAGAGAGAGGACAAGGAGCAATGGGAGACAGTCTACAGAGAATCACTGGATCAGGAGGACAGCTTGGGTCCGATGCCCATTGGATTCAAATTTCGGTCCAATGGGTTCAGGGACCGTCCGATTCACTTTATGATTCGTGTTCACGAATTTTAAAGCATACGCGAAAGTTGCGGACTCGATCTTAAAGGAGATCGGACGGTCAAAAACCCATAGGAACTCACTTTGAGTCCGATGGGCGTCGGACACCATGGATCAGATGTGGGAAAATTAATATTAAAACTTGGTAGTGCCGTAGTGGGAAGCCTGCGAGGCTACGACAGAGTAATTAGGAACGAAATTAATATTAGCGTCTTGTACTTATTTTTACTTTTAAAATTAAAATAATCGATCTGAGTTCTTCAACATCATCTCTGTATCGAAATGTGTTAGACTATTACTATTAGAAGATCAAATTTTATGTTTTTAAAAAAAATATTTATTATTTTCTTAAATAAGTAAACTTTTTTTTTATAAATTCTGAACTATTCAAAATAATAATTTTGTACTTATTTATAAAAATAGTAATAGGTTTCAAAAATATAAAATTTAGTTTTTAAACATATTTTAATATATCATGTTAATTAATTCGGATTAATTATTTTAATTTTAAAAATAAAATAAGAAAGTGAGACATAAATGAGCCATGAAAAATGTATTATTATTGGCCTTCCATAGTTCAGAGATACCTTTTCGTTTTTAGAATAGCATGTGAATCCTCATAATGTCATAGTGATACGATATTCATCACTTGAAACAACAGTTGATACCTGGTTACTGGTACAGCACGCGTCGTGATTGAGGTGAACTATCTAATTAAAATTCGATCTTTCAGGTCCCACGTGATATTTAAAGAGAAAAAAATTTGTTAAATCTGATATTAAATATTTGATTGATATGAAATAATTCGGCAAAATTTAATTTAATTTAAGTATAGTACAGATAGATGGTGTTTGGTTGGATCTAAGTTGGAATTACTAATTATATTGTGTTTTTCTTATAAAGAAACATACACTAAATAACAAAAGTACATCACTAATTATTACTCAAATATTTTCACATGAAATATCACACAAATAAGTTTCACTATCACTAATTATTACTCAAACATTATCATATAATTTTATTTTATATAATTACCTATATGATAACGGGTACAAAATAGTTTTACCCGTACCCTTACCTCTTTAGCTAACGAAAAAAATTCTTATCCATAACCATACCCATACCTGATAAGCTAATGAAATAAAAACCTTACCGATACCCACCTTATCAAATACGGTAAGGGTCAGGATAAATGGTTAAAAGGGTATCATTGACACCTCTAACCCGGCTCGAAGCTCCACCCGTTCAGGTCCTGACACTGTAATATGTTAGGTAAAGTTGGACCTAGAGACAGACCAGATCAATTACAAAATTTAGAATATAACCTGCAGACAGTCTATTGGACTTATTTTCTGAAAAACATGAATTGTACTATAACCTTCTTTACAAAAAATGCAGCCTGCGATTGAACTCTTCCCTTATTTCTCTCTAACGCATCATCCCATGGGCATGGACAGACAGACGCATATACGGAGGAAATACCCACGGATGGGCCGAACATTTATTTTGAGGTCCATCTAGTTGGACCAGGCAGGTTAGACGTGATGTTTTGACAAACAAATTATGCGCAAGCTTAATATATTAAGCTTAATCCATTAGCATTCTTAATTACATTACACATCTTTATGGAACAACTTATTTATTTAAAATTAATGATATAGAGCTAGGCCAAACTAATATATTTTCCTCATAATGTGATATTACATATTAGACTATTAGTCCTCGACTCCTACTTCATATATGTCATATTATTGCTAAAATTTGATTGATTCTTGGGCCTCGATCACCATGACCCTCGTTAAGCTAAAATTAAAAAAAAAGTATAAAAATTTTCAAATAACTAGTCTTTGATCTAGTGACAAAGACACATAATTTTCATGTGAGAAGTTATGAGTTCGAAATTCAAATAAAGAAAATATTTTGTTGTGATAACAAGAGCATGAAATTTAAAAATTTAACCTTCATCTTTCTTTCAACAAAAAATATAAAAACCTCTAACATTTCGCAACCGAGTCTCAAATATTCCGCTTTTTTAAACTAAACAAATATCCCCTTTTATTTTGTAAGTAGTTGCAAGTACCAATGCTTCATGTGTGAGGTTTCATGCAAAATTAAATGGTTAAATGGTTTCGCAAAAGCAACACTACATGATGACTAGACATAAGCCCGATTTGATGCAACAAGTTGCATTATAATAATAGTGCTATTATTAATGTAATAACTAAATAGTATTGAATACTAATAACAGAGATCTTTTTGGAATAAAGAGGGGATTATGTTTGAATGTTAATAAAAAGGGTAATTAATAAAAAAAGGATATTTATTTAGTAAAAAATTGAACGGAAGAAAGTATTTACTACTATTTAGAAAGCATAAGAGGATATTTATTTAGTTTCAAAACGTAGGGGTTTTTGAAAATGCAGGGATCATTTTATTTTTCCTCAAAATTTACACACTGCATTTTTCTACCGACGTCATTGAAATGTTTTTTTTATGTATAGCGCAGTTGACTAAGCAAAATTGAAGAAAACACATTCCAGCCCTTCTCGCAAAATAGGCCCATTGAACTACGAATCCCATTTCCCACGGTTGTTGATTATTGGGCAAACAAAGAGAGTTAACAGAGGCAAGTGGCTGAATGAGGTGGGCCGGTTACATGGAACTCACACAGTGAGCTAGGCTGTGACCTGCGGAATTCACATCACCTCATGTTACCTGACTCAAGCAAATTATAATCGGACGGTTCTTTTAACATGGCACGAATCTCAAAACAGACCTCCTACAATCTCCATAGGCACCGGATTGAGTTTAAGATAAAATTAATCTGGACCGTCCATTTCAATTTGCTTGAGTCAGGTACCTGGGAGGATAACCTGCGAGTGTTCTGGATTTTGGAGTCATTCATTTGTATTTTCTAGTTTATTTATACGATTCTTCCGAGTCCGGAATCCAGATCCTATGAAGTAATCCAAATTTTGCGTTTATATCAATCTGGTGCGAAGTAGGATGGAATTCGTACTCCAGGTATCTGAGGTGTAAGTGAAGAATCCGGACTATTTTTTTAACTTGGTATAAATCTCAAAGTAGATCCTCTACAGTTTTATTAGACACCAAATTGAGTTTGATCCGGTTGGAATCAATCTGGACCGTCTATTTTTTTTAAATTGCACCTCAGGTACCTAAGGAGACAGACTCAATATGATGCACGTCTTTTTAACAATCATGCTAAAGCATACTGCATTATCCATATCTAAACTAAAATTTTGAGTTACCTTAGGTGATATGAATTCTTCAATCCTTAGATATCTCCGTCTCAAAAATTAATTAAAAGTTTCTTACAACTATTTAGTAATTTACGGAAAATATTTTTTCTGTTTTTTTTGGTTGGTTTACGAAGGAAGAGAGAGAGTGCGGCAACGAATAGGTTTTTTTTCCGCCAGTGTGTTCATTAGAAAGTAATTTCTTGATAAACAATTTTTCTTATTTAGAAACTCTCGTACATCCCGCAAATTAAATTAGAAATTATAAACTAGAATTAGAAATTGGGAAGAAGCTCCTGTTGCATATGCTCTTAAGGTGATATGAGTTCTCCGATTGAAGGGTATTTAGGAAGGACAAATTTGTTAATTTTTTAGTGACCTTATGGTATGAACTCCCCCACTTTAGGCGAGTCTGGATACTCCGAAGTAATTCAAATTTTGAGTTTAGTTTCAGACCGTCCGATCAAATACAAACCTATTTGATCCGAGATGAATGCACATAATCCCTTTAATATTCGTGTCAAAATAATTTAACGGTTCAGATTCAAACTCAAAACTTATGTTACTTTATGTGCTACGAATGCCAACTCACTTACTTCCACATTTTCATATTTTTGTCATATATAATTTTTAATTTTCGTAAGTAAAGTTTCATTTAATGTTTTATTTTCACATAATTAAATCTCCTTTACGAGAAGATTGAGAGAGTGAGGGGGTGGTTCGATAGATATATCAGACCAAATTTAGTTCGAAACTTGGTCGGAGTCGTTTGGTCCACATCAAGATCCGTGCACAATTCATCTTTACGAATCTTGAAGTGTTCATGCTAATGTTGTTGCGGATTTAACTAACCAGACATCAGACGACATTTGATTAGATGGCCATTGATCAGTTTACTCCGATTATTTCCAAGGGGTGGCCTAACGAAGATGGTTAATTAATATTAAAGAGAGCTAATTTTGTAGTCATCACTTGTTGATTTTATTGAATTGAGACAGAGAAATGGATGAATGAGAAAAAATTTGTATTATCATTCGACTTCTATAATTGTACAGTGAGCTCCTTATATAATTGGAGAAAAAAAAATTGTAACTGTTGCCTATCTATACATAACGGTAACTTACTAAAAATAGTACTAGGATTGAGTTGCTTTTTTATTCCCTAATTAGTAACTCTCTTATTTACTATTAAATCCAATGAAGACTAATCCCTAACGGGTCTGAGGGTTATCGGATCTTAAATTCTCTATTTTCTCAACACTCCCTCTCAAGCTAGGATTGTAGATGTCAATTAATCCTAGCTTGCTCACGTTGTTTTCAAATGGCCTCGGATCAAGTCCCTTGGTGAATATGTCCGCCAATTGGTCTTCGCTTCGAACATAGGGAGTTTCAATTTCTTTTGCTTGAATTTTTCTCGAATAAAATGACAATTCACCTCGATGTGTTTTGTTCTTTCGTGAAACACCGGGTTGAATGCTATATGTCGTGCCGCTTGATTATCACAAAACATTTGCATTGGCGCATGAATTTTAATTTCTAAATCCGAAAGGAGTTGCTTGATCCATGTCAACTCACTTGCGATGGACGCCATGGTACGATATTCCGCTTCGGCGCTTGATCGTGTCACGACGTTTTGTTTCTTGCTTTTCCATGTGACTAGATTTCCGCCTACAAATGTGCAAAAACCGGTTGTCGATTTTCTATCGAAGCTCCCGACCCAATCTGCATCAGAATAGCCACACACATTGTTAGAATTGTTATTTTTCATACAAATTCCCTTTCCGGGTGTTCCTTTTAAATATCTTAGAATTTTATTTATTGCCTCTAAGTGTGGTGTTATAGGGGCATACATAAATTTGCTAATTTGACTTACCAAAAAAGAAATATCCGGACGCGTTACCGTTAGGTATATTAATTTTCCTACAAGTCTTTGAAATTGATTTATATCTTCTAAAGGTTCACCATCTTCGGTATTTAATTAATTCTTACCATCTATTGGTGTTAAGGGCGGTTTACAACCTAGTTTACCGGTTTTAACAAATCTAAGGTATATTTTCTTTGGAAAATAAATAGACCTTTCTTATAATGTGCAATTTCTATTCCTAGAAAATATTTTAAATAATCAAGATCCTTAATGTCAAATTTTTCTTTCAATTTTATTTTATTTTATTAATTTCTTCTCGGTTATTTCCTGTGATTATAATGTCATCAATATATGCTAATATAATGGTAGTATTAATTTCTTCAATTTTTACAAAAATGAATGATCGACACTACTAATTTTAAAATTACAAGAAATTAAATGAGAGCTTAGCTTGCCATACCATGCTTTGGAGATTGCTTCAATCAATAAATAGTTTTCTTCAATTTGCAAGCTAATCCATGATTTTTTTTTCATGACCGGGTGGTAAAGTCATATATACCTCTTCTTCAAGTGTTCCTTGAAGAAATGCATTTTTAACGTCCATTTGGTATAATTTTCAATTTTGGTTTACCTCAATAGAAAATAAAATCTTACGGTATTCATTTTGGCCACCGGTGCAAAAGTCTCATGGTAATCTGTACCATATGTTTGGCAACTAAGCGAGCCTTATACCATTCTATGGTACCATCGCTATTGTATTTAATTTTGTAAACCTATTTACATCCTACGGGTTTTTTATTTTTTAGTAATTGAACAATTACCCAAGTTTCATTTTTTTTAAGGGCTCTTAGTTCTTCTTTCATAGCTTTGTTTCATGAGAGATTTTTAATTGCTTCCTCATAGTTATATGGTTCTTGCTCTTTTGAAATTGAGGTTAAAAAAGCTCTATGGTTTGAGGAGACATTTTCATAAGAAATAAATTTTTGAATAGAATATTGTACCTCATATGTGATAAAATCTCTTAACCTTGTTGAAGGTTGTGTTGTTCTTATTGATCTTCGCAAATGTGCTTCCTCTATGATTTCTTCTTCACTACCAATTTGAGGAATTTCCTCTATTTCTCCCTCATTTTGTGAGATTTCTTCAATCTCATTCTCATTTTGTACCAGTGTACTATTTCCCTCCGGAAACTCAATTTGAGGTAGTATGAATATGTTTGGTGGTTCTTGGATGTTGATTTTATAATAAATATTTTTGTAATATGGCTCATTTTCTAGAAAAGTTACATCTCTAGAAATGTAAAATTTTTTATTGATTGGATCATAGCATTTGTATCCTTTTTTTTGTGATGAATATTCCAAAAAAATGGCCTTAACCGAGGTATAATCAAATTTGTCTTGTTTATTTTTGTGTATATAGCATGTACAACCAAAAACACGTAAATGACCAATATTGAGTTTTCGTTGGTAAATAATTTCCAATGGACTTTTATAATCTAAATTGGCACTTGGCAATCTATTTATTAAGTATGTGGCGGTGAGAACGGCATCCGACCAAAAAATCTTTGGTACAATTGAAATAAAAGGACTCGGGTCATTTCAAGCAAGTGTCTATTTTTCCGTTCGGAAACACCATTTTTGTTCGGGCGTATAGACACATGTTGTTTGATGTAAAATTCCTTTTTGTTTAAATAAGTTTGAAATTGTTTTATTTATATACTCCGTTCCATCATCGGATCTGAATATTTTAATTTTTGCTTCATATTGATTTTCCATAAAATTATAAAAATCTTGAAAGTGAGAAAATACTTCACTTTTATTTTTTAGTAAATATAACCAAGTTGCTTTAGATAAATCATCAATAAAAATGACAAAATATTTGTATCCATTAAATGATTCAATTGGGGCGGGACCCCATACATCAGAATGAATTAATTCAAAAGGCTTCTGACTTTTGCTATTTGATAAATGAAATGGTAATCTAGTATATTTTCCTAATTTACACACTTCACAATTACTATAATCTAATTTTGGAAAATCAATAATATGTTTTAGAATTTTATCCGAAGGATGCCCAATTCTTTTATGCCAAAGAATGTCTAAATTATCTTGTTTTTTAACATTTAGATTTACCTTTTCACAATTCAAAATATAAAGTCCATTTTTCACAAAACCTTCACCAATTATTTCCTTGGTTATCCTTTTTTTAAAGAACACATTTTTTGATGAAAAATTAATTTCACAATTTAATTCATCCGTAATTTTCCTAATGGATAATAAATTTGACGAACAATTTTGAATATACAAGACATTTGGTATTTCTTTGAAAAAAGGTTAATTGTACCAATTTCTAATATTTCCATTTGTTCACCATTAGCTACGGTCACAAATTATTTGGTTTTACAGGTTCTATAGTTATGCAATAAATTTATGTTCCCGGTCATATGGTCCGTTGCACCGGAATCTAAAATCCATTTGGTTTTATGAAAACTATGAGTTAAATTTGCAGCCATACCAGAATTATGTATATTGTTTTGTTGAAGTAGCAACACAAGGAGTTGTAGTAGAAGTAGCTGCACCTGATCTGGATTCGGATCACGTGTGGCGCATGGATCTCTCTCCAGCACAGCCCATTCCATTTCTCCATTTTTCTCCAGCGTAGGTTTCTCTCCCAACGTCGCAGCCGCATACCTATTTCTCTCCTTCTCCTTGTGACCTCCGCGATTCTCCCCTTTTCGATTGCCATGGTTATCTTCCTTCCTGCTTGGCCGTAAGGATGGGTAGAGGAACCAACACCAAGTCCGATCATGCCCCTCTTTTTTGCAGTTAGAGCATCGAACGGTTTTGGAAGCTCTCCTAGTGCCCGGTGCAAAATTAGGTCGCATTTCTAAATGTTGAGAGGGTTTGGAGGAGGCTTTCACAGTGCGATCTGATAGTCGTTATTCACTGGTACACGGTTTCTTTTTTCTGGTATTGCTGATTTGCTTTTTGTTTTTGTTTTTGTATCAGCTGTTCAACCTTTCTGCTTTGAGATTTCAATTTTGTACCACTTGCTCTGTTTCTGGTTTTGGGTTAAGTATTTGCTGGTACAAACAATTTTTGTTTTGTTTGCTATTTTCTGGTATGCGAATTTCAGTTCTTTGTTAGCTGAAATTTGGGATTTTTTTTTCTGTTACAAAAAGTAGTTCAGATCTGGTTTTTGAGTCTTTGATGGTGCTGCAGTTCTTGGTTAGCTGCAGTCCTTTGTTGTTGTTTGCGGAATTTGCGACAGGATTACATATGCTGCTCTGATACCATGTTGATTTTATTGAATTGAGACAGAGAAAGGGATGAATGAGAAAAAAATTTGTATTATCATTCTACTTCTATAACTGTACAATGAGCTCCTTATATAATTGGAGGAAAAGAAATTGTAACGGTTGCCTTAACGGTAACTTACTAAAAATAGTAATAGGATTGAGTTGCTTTTTTATTCCCTAATTAGTAACTCTCTTATTTACTATTAAACCCAATGAAGACTAATTCCTAACGGGTCTGAGGGTTATCGGATCCTAAATTCTCTATTTTCTCAACATCACTAAAATAATTCATGTCCAACATAATTTTGTTGAACTTTAACATATTTATATTATCATTAGAGGTGATACTTATATTTGATTACTCGGATCCGAACTGGAACCAACTCGAATCTGATTAATTGGATAGGATATGTTTTAATAAATATAACCGGTTAAATTATAGATACAGTTACAAAATTAATAATTTAATATCTGATCTGGATCCGAATCGGAACCGACACTATAATGGATAGGACATGAGTTTGATTTAATTATCCGATCCATAACTGAACCCGACCCGATATCCGTATAAATACCCGATAAAATGATAATACCATTTCTTTATAATTATTTAATATAAAAATATATATTAATAACTATGAAAAAACAATCATTTGTAATATTTTTGTAAGAAACAAATCATAATATATATCATATCTTGATTAATAATTAATTTCTTCATTTGTTTTAAATCAAATATCACGGCACTCACATTTTACCTATTAATTTCTTGAATGAAATTTATTGCTCTCTTTACACATATTATTGAAATCAAATGTTGCGTTCACCTTTTGCCTATAAATTTTCGAAGCTAATTAATTTCTTTCTTGATCTCTTTGTCTTACCATATATCTGTCTTTTCTCCACAAATTATTGAAATTTATTGCTCTCTTCACTGATTGAAATAAATTGGTATTAATATTCCATTCATGGATTTTTGGAACTATAGAAAATACAATCACCATCTCCAATAGTTTCCTTTCTAAAAATTATATCTCTTTCAATATTTTGGAGCATCTTTTAATTTATATTATAATGATATATTATGTGAGATGTTTAAGAAATTATAATTATATTTAACGTAAATAATTTCTCAAATTCTTGTGAGTTGTGACATATACCCGCTTCGGATCCGGACTCACTCCGGATCCGATAATCTACAAACAAGTTATGGATATTTTCTATCAAGAACAGAAAGACTGGATCCGAAATATCTACGAGTAGATAGGTATCCGGATCCGGACCTGACCCGATTTGAAACTAATAAGTATATGAATCAAAATTCGGATCCGAATATTTTTAGAGTACGGGTTCAAATATAATAGTATCCGGGTCATACCTAACCCGATAACACCAATAGTTATCATCTACAATAAAAGACAAAGTATTTGGTAATATTGCTAGTCGTTTTTACTTTAATTTTTTTTTGATGAATGATTATGTACAATACATGCTTATCCTGAATAGCACACTAAAAGATATAATTGTCATGAGCTCATCTTTTATTAAAAATAAAAAAATATTCACCTAATTTTAGCAATTTTTTTATCACCTAACGAGTTAGAAACATACAATAATAACTTTTATTTTTTACGTTAGTTGTGATCTCTTAAGTACCTTGTGCTACAAAATATCGAAGTCATAATGATCTATTCTATTAAAATTATCTCTAAAAATATAGCATGCAACTTAAATAGATTTTCGTATTCTACTGTGCATATCAAGACTATTAATCAAATATGGTAAATTTAAATTGGAGTCATGATCGATTGAGAGTTTGAGACATCCTGTCATCCAACATCAAATAAAAGCTCTATATCTGGATTGCTGCACAGTTAATCGCACCACGGGAGATACACGAAATCTTGAACATTTTGCACAAATAAAGGGGACCGTAGTACCGTTACTGCCGCACCAGCATTCGGGAACGTAATTATAAAAAGAGAGCTAAAACTTGTCAAGTAAAGAAAAAAGCATAAATGTTTTACATCACCAGATCGATAATGCTCAAAATCTCCCAACTAAGAACCTTGACACCAGGTCTACTCGCTTTATAAGCAAATAAAATAAAATAATTTATTCTAGTGCGTGTCTCAATGTTACATATATATTGTGATAATATATATTGTATGACAAAAATTTAAACCTGAGAAATATAATAATTATTCTTTGTACTTTAAAAAAGGATATTTTCATCAGTTTACTTTATTAGTAATGAAAAAAAAATTACTATTGAAGATAAAAAATATAATACAGTTTTTTCTTATATGCAAGATATTTAATTTCATCATAAAAATTACTTCTCTGCTTTGTAAATAATAATAACTATTATTTTAAGTGTATGCTAACATATGTGTACATAAAAACTGAGAAGTATGGTACAATCTATAAAAAAAATTACAAATATTTAACAAATAAAGAAAGGAACAAACACATTGTTCCATGAATGAATTAAAAAAAGTCTATTTATTTACATATTTTTTATTGTGATAATATAATTTTTAGTTAATATCAAGGTGATAAATTTACGACTTGACTGTTATTTATATCAATCATCATGAAATGAAATATCTCAAAGTAATTTTTTTTCACACGCAAAATGTGCAATACGTACAGGGCCTTGAGTTGGGGGTCCGGATCTCCTAAAGTAATCTAATCTTTGGGTTTTAGATTTCGGAATCTCCTAAAGTAATCAAATCTTTGGGTTTTGGATTTTCAAATTCGTCGTTCGAGATCGTCTCGGAATTCGGAATCATCATTGGGGTATGTGCGCTCACTTCGCTGATGAATTTTCACGAATTCGAATCGGACGGTCTCAATCCAAAACCCAAAGATTGTGTTACATCACTGGATCCGAATTGTTGAGTTGGTAGGGACTGGGGATCCTTGACACATCACTTAAAAAAGAGAGGGAAATGTTCACGTTTTTCTATAATCTTCTTTTTTCAGAAACAAACAAACGTATCATCAATCATCAAATATCCCGAGAGATATTTCATCAAATATCCCGAGAGATATTTCATTTCAAAAAGAAAGGCATAATGATCTATTCTATTAAAATTATCTCTAAAAATATAGCATGCAACTTAAATAGATTTTCGTATTCTACTGTGCATATCAAGACTATTAATCAAATATGGTAAATTTAAATTGGAGTCATGATCGATTGAGAGTTTGAGACATCCTGTCATCCAACATCAAATAAAAGCTCTATATCTGAATTGCTGCACAGTTAATCGCACCACGGGAGATACACGAAATCTTGAGCATTTTGCACAAATAAAGGGGACCGTAGTACCGTTACTGCCGCACCAGCATTCGGGAACGTAATTATAAAAAGAGAGCTAAAACTTGTCAAGTAAAGAAAAAAGCATAAATGTTTTACATCACCAGATCGATAATGCTCAAAATCTCCCAACTAAGAACCTTGACACCAGGTCTACTCGCTTTATAAGCAAATAAAATAAAATAATTTATTCTAGTGCGTGTCTCAATTTTTTACATACATATTGTGATAATATATATTGTATGACAAAATTTAAACCTGAGAAATGTAATAATTATTCTTTGTACTTTAAAAAAGGATATTTTCATCAGTTTACTTTATTAGTAAATGAAAAAAATTTACTATTGAAGATAAAAAATATAATACAGTTTTTTCTTATATGCAAGATATTTAATTTCATCATAAAAATTACTTCTCTGCTCTGTAAATAATAATAACTATTATTTTAAGTGTATGCTAACATATGTGTACATAAAAACTGAGAAGCATGGTACAATCTATAAAAAAAATTTACAAATATTTAACAAATAAAGAAAGGAACAAACACATTGTTTCATGAACGTATTAAACAAGTCTATTTATTTACATATTTTTTGCCGTGATAATATAATTTTTAGTTAATATCAAGACGATAAATTTACGACTTGACTGTTATTTATATCAATTATCATGAAATGAAATATCTCAAAGTAAGAGAGGGAAATGTTCACGTGGCTTCTTTTTTCAGTTGGTAGGGACTGGGATCCTTGACACATCACTAAAAAAAGAGAGGGAAATGTTCACGTGGCTTCTTTTTTCAGAAGCAAACAAACGTATCATCAATCATCAAATAGCCCGAGAGATATTTCATTTCTTCTCGTACCACTCCTCCGTTCCTCTCAGTGACTCCTCTCGCTATCCATGGCAATCCCTACTTCGTCGCCATTTGCCACCACCAGCTCCGTCGGCATATCTCGCTTAAGCTCCATCTCCAGATCTTTCGATTGGCGCTCGAAGTGCTTCGCAAGCTCGTCACACCATCTCTTCTTTACCAAAATTCGTACATCAAGGCGCGCTCCTCATCTGTCGCCAATTACGCGCGTAGCAAGTGATTCAGACCTCAAAGAAACTGTTTCAGACAATGGTTAGCGACTATGTAGCTTGTATCTATTACTCATCTTCAATTATGTTCAGAATTGGGTTCTTTTATCTAAAATTTGCCACAATTTGTAAATTGTTGCTCCGTCTTTGATCTGAATTAGAAAAAATGATATTCTTATGAATTGTTCACTCAGCCCATCTGGATCCGACCAGAATGTGGCCTGATACAGTGGTACGGTATGCTGGATCCGCCAGCATTTGTACCCGCCTCAACCCACTGACATATTGTTAATGCCTCTGGTAGGGCCCATTTGATGCCGCATAGTATTAAAATAAAATTAACCCAACTGGTTTGGCGCCAGATTTTTACATATAACCCGACCTACTGCACTTTATGAGGCATCAGTGGAGTTTGGCTGGCAACCCAACCTGTCCCAGGTACCAGGTACAAAATGGTAGGTACCATGAGAGCTTAAATTCAACCTACTCTTCTCGCTTGTGGTTCATGCATTAAGCATTACCAGTGTTAGATAACACATGGTAGCGTGCTTGACTGGTGTGTATATATCAAAATCTTAGATGCGATTTGTTTTTCCGAAAGACTTTAATACATAATTAATTGTTATGCAGGTGTTTCAAATTTGCCTTCTGTGTATGACCCTTCTTCAATTGCATCTAGTATCAAGTTCCATGCTGAGTTCACTCCTTCATTCTCTCCTGAGCATTTCGCTCTCCCCAAGGCCTATCGTGCAACTGCAGAAAGTGTATGCGATGCGCTCATAATCAACTGGAATGCAACTTATGATCATTATGACAAGGAAAATATGAAACAAGCATACTATCTCTCCATGGAATTTCTTCAGGTTCAGTTAATTTTTCTTCTTAGAATTAAGTAAGTGACGACTGTGTTATTTTTTTTGTTTTGGTTTTATTAAAGTTACTTTTCATCTTCATTCAATACAGGGAAGAGCTTTGTTAAATGCAATTGGTAATCTTGAGCTAACTGGCAAGTATGCTGAGGCCTTGAAGCAGCTTGGATATACCCTAGAGAGTGTTGCTAGTCAGGTAAAAGGAACTTGTGACTATATCAATAATTATTGTACCACAAAACTGTTATGACACAGAAGCGACTGGTACCAATTGAGGATGAGAAACTCAAATTCAGGTTTTACCAATGCATACTGTTAAATGATTCCCCTGGTAAAACATGTCTTCTTCTCGTGTTTCATGGCCTGAACATCAATATTTACTGCTCAATCAGGCGTAAAAGAAGAAAAAATAATGAAATTTGAGTTTTTAACACATAGGAGCCAGATGCTGCGCTTGGAAATGGAGGCCTAGGTCGACTAGCCTCATGCTTTTTGGATTCTATGGCTACCCTAAATTATCCTGCATGGGGATACGGCCTCAGATACAAGTACGGTCTTTTCAAACAGTACATCACCAAAGGTGGCCAAGAAGAAGCTGCAGAAAACTGGCTAGAGGTGATTTTTTAATTGTTTCAAGTTATTGTATACTTTTGCCTTTCTGTTTTGAGACACTATTATTATTTGAAGTTTCCTTTTACTAGCTAAGTATGTCAGGTCCAGTAAGCAGAAATAGTACTAAACCCGCCATTGGTAGCTCAGGTGGTTGAGTAGAATTCTCCCAAAAGGGAGGTTGCAGGTTGAAGCACCAGTTGGGCAAAATGTTTGGCTCAGTGAATTTAAAAGGTGCGGGTATCAAATCGTGACATTCATAGCTTTGTTTCAAATGAAAAAAAAATTAAATGCAAGGCTTACCAACACTTACCTACTTGTACTGGCACACACTTGTCACTGGTACAATTTGAAGCTGGATTGAGCCATCTTCTGTATTGCTCAGATACCAAAAACTATGCTGTAAGAATATCTGATATGTTTGACATGTGGCACTCAATGATACACACCAGACATGCTACCTGGGCTATTCAAATACTTTAATCAGAACTTATAGTTCCACTAATACAGCTGTGGATGCATATGTGCATCCACACAGTAAAACATGCCTAGTCATCTGATGTTCCCCTCCTGGCTCATAAAAATCCCACTCCTATACTCAACCTTTTAAATGGATGTGATTCCTGCAGTTTGGTTGAATTCACAAGGTAGAACCAAACTTTCTTTTGGTAGTTGGATTTCTATCACTTTGGTCCCTGAAGTTTTGTAATGGACTTTACAGAAGTTGGAAAGTCTGCTTCTTGCCCAGAAATGTTTCATAATTAAACTTTTTACTTTCTTTTCTCTGTAATTACTGTCACTTCATTTATCAATAATACTCTTTAATGTACTTGAAAAAACGTGCGTGCACACATATTTTGTTTGTTAAATAATAAGAAGGTGATGAACATCCATGTTTTCAAATTATTCATAAAATAATTGAAAATTTTGTATATACACATGAATACCATATTATAGGACTGATAAATTCCCATGCCAACAATTGAATATAGGTTATATTTGTTCCTTTTGTTTTGTAGTTGATATTTGGGCTTCAATCAAGCAACTTTCCCTTACCTGAAACCTATTTTAAGACACCAAAAAGGCTGAGAAGAGAAAAACAGAAACAAACTTATGGTCTCAATAACACCAGCAGCAGACCCAATTAATATTGTATCCACCGGCATACTCTTGGTTTAATCTTGTTTAAGTTGTCAGTTTTGTTAATCTTGTTGCAGATGGGAAGTCCTTGGGAAATTGCAAGGAATGACGTGTCCTACCCAGTGAAATTCTATGGTAAGGTTGTGGTTGGTTCAGATGGGAAGAAGCACTGGATTGGTGGAGAGAATATCAAGGCTGATGCCTATGATGTGCCAATACCTGGATATAAGACAAAGACTACTATTAATCTCAGGCTTTGGTCCACAACTGTTCCCTCGCAAGATTTTGATCTGTCCGCATTTAATGCTGGAGAGCATTCTAAGGCTACTGAAGCCCATCAAAATGCTGAAAAGGTTTTTCTTTGATTTATATTAGTTTTGGAGGGAAGCAATTTTTATTTGGCATAAATTACCAACTCTGTGGTATAATGTTGTATGTGCATTTTTTTTAATCTTTTTCTATATCCTTCGGACAAATTTTAAATGCTTAAGTGCAAATAGAGCTTTCCAAATGGCCTCAAATTTTTTTAATTGCAAGTGGCCTCAGTTCAGCAAGCAATATAACATCACAACTGCCATCAAATAAGAAATTGAATTTGATTAAATTGATATGTAGTAGATATAGAAATACTGGCTGGCTTATTGGTGCCACGCCAGTTCAAAGAATTTCTACATCTTATAGCAAAACCCTTGTCTCTTAATCTATTACATTGATGGAGCTTCCTTGCCATTACATCTTGTTCAAATTGCTTTTACTGAAATAGCTTAAAGAATGCTTGTCTCTCCTTCCCTCAGATATGCTACGTACTCTACCCTGGAGATGAATCACTGGAGGGTAAGATCCTGCGTCTGAAGCAACAATACACTCTCTGTTCGGCCTCTCTTCAAGACATAATAGCTCGCTTCGAGAGGCGATCTGGAAATTCTGTAAATTGGGAGGACTTTCCTGCAAAAGTGGCAGTGCAGATGAATGATACACATCCCACACTTTGCATCCCTGAACTGATGCGCATTCTCATAGATCTCAAGGGTTTGAGCTGGGACGATTCCTGGAAAATTACTCAGAGGTGTGTGCTGCTTTTGACCTCACTATTATGCAGTGTAATGGGTTAGTTTAAGCTTATTGTGTCCTGCTCAGAGTGTATTGATGTTAGAGCTCAAAGTGGTTTGGTACTTGCTGTAGTTCATCATTCAACAGAAAGATTATCTGACCAGGCCCTTCTGTTTATAACACTGATAACCCTAATTTTTTTTCAGAACGATAGCATACACCAATCACACAGTTCTTCCAGAAGCACTGGAGAAGTGGAGTCTTGATATTATGCAAAAGTTACTTCCTCGTCATGTTGAAATCATAGAAATGATTGATGAGCAGGTACCTTCTTAATTGTTGCCCTTGAGTTCTGCACCAGTTCTCTAACTGTGCATACCAGAAGACTCGGTACCACCATTTGATTAGATACCATTGATCCTTATTAGGTTTATTTGGATTTGGATATTGGTTCCATGTCTTTCTGTGCTAATATGTACTTGATTAATTTTGATTAGTTCCAAAGAATCACAAAGCTAGAAACCCGAAACTTGCTACTTTACAATGGTAGGGCAGCCAAAGTGTGCTTGTACCTGTAATCTTATTCATTCTTATCAACCCCCCTAGAGCTCTCTCTCTCTCTCTCTCACTCTCAATCTCTTGCAGCTTGTCAACACTATAATAGCACAATATGGCAAAGTTGATCTTGATATCCTAGAGAAGAAGCTTAAAGAAATGAGAATATTAGATAATGTCGATCTCCTCCCCTCCATTGCGCAACAATTTGTTAAGCCAAAGGAGCAAAAGTCTACTCCAAAATCTAAAAAAATATCATTGACGGAGATAGTGGAGCCCTCTGGCCAGCCTCCAAATGAAGAACCTGAATCCTCAACTGTGACACTAACAGAAGAAGTTATAACCAAAAAGGATGAAGCAGTTGAAGAAATAGAAGAGGAGGAAGAAGAAGAAGAAGAAGAAGAGGTGTTTTTAAAATCTGACCCAGAAAAGCCAAAATTGGTGCAGATGGCCAATTTGTGTGTTGTAGGTGGACATGCGGTTAATGGTGTTGCTGCTATTCATAGCGAGATTGTGAAAGATGAAGTTTTCAATAGCTTTTACCAGGTCTGTACAAAGCTATACACTGGTGAAAAATTCTGAAAACCCCATTTGGTGAACCCAGCATGACCAATGTGGCACCTAGTTTGCTGTTTGGTTAGTATGACCAGCTTTTTAAATTCTCCTTGTGATCATATAATACCAAATGTAGAAAGCAATTTTTTTAATTTTTGGAAACGTTAGTTACTTTCTCTAACAATTCACTAGGCCATGAATGAGATGCCTGTTGGGCCTTTGACCTTTTGGGCTGCTTCAGTTTACTTACTTTCTTTTATGGTTCAAGAGGAATGGAGTTGAAATTTTTTGACAATTCCTTTCTTTTGGCAGATGTGGCCTGAAAAGTTTCAGAATAAGACAAATGGGGTTACACCAAGACGCTGGATCAAGTTTTGTAATCCTGGGCTGAGTGATATCATAACAAAATGGATTGGAACTGATGATTGGGTCCTTAACACAGAGAAGCTTTCTCAACTTGAACAGGTGATGCCTCTGTCACTACTCTCTGTGTGTGGCACTCCCACTTAAGGACTGCAGCTAAGCCTTAATCTTTGTTTAGACCCTCAATTTAGAAACAAAAAGCAGGAAAACTCCCCATGTTACTTTCTCTGACATTTTTTTCTGACAGTTCGCTGAGAATGAGGAATTGCAAGAGGAATGGAGGGAGGCTAAAAGAAGAAACAAAATAAAGGTTGCATCCCTGATCAGAGAGAGAACTGGATATATCGTCAGTCCAGATGCAATGTTTGATATCCAGGTCCTTCCTTAAATCTAAACACTTGGAAGATTTTTCCCTAGTGGCACAATATATTATATATACCCCTAAGTAGCATTGGTTTTAATTTTGAATTTGTTACACTTCAAGAAAGGCGATATGCAACATATATGCTTCCTTCAGAAACTTAAGTTTTGACAGATTTCCCATAAATCTGCATAATTTGAAGCCAAGTCATCAAGCAAAATTATTCCATATATTCAGGCTTGTAAGTATGAATATGCCGTTCTCAATGGTGGACATTAAAAGAAGAACTTGAATTAACTTGGATGATGAACTCTTTCTCTTAGAAATTTTTTTCTGTCTCAGGTCAAGAGGATACATGAGTACAAGCGGCAACTATTAAATATATTGGGAATAGTGTACCGATATAAGAAGATGAAAGAAATGACAGAAGAAGAGAGGCTAAAGAGCTTTGTCCCTAGGGTTTGTATATTTGGGGGCAAAGCATTCGCCACTTATGTTCAGGCCAAGAGAATTGTGAAGTTTATAACTGAAGTTGCGTCTACCATTAATCATGATCCTGAGATTGGAGATTTGTTGAAGGTACTATTATTTACAAAAATTCTTATACAATCTGTTATTACTATTCTGAAAAATTCACTCTAGACTTGTCAATCTTGTTTGTTTTAATATTTTTGCTGTAGGTGGTATTTGTGCCAGATTATAATGTCAGTGTTGCAGAGCTGCTAATCCCTGCTAGTGAACTCTCCCAACATATCAGGTACTTATCTTTTAAAATTTCCAGTAATCAAAATGCCCCTATTTATCATAATACAGTAATTTTTTTTTGGATAAAAAGTGGGATAAATCCCACCAATTTCATTGAAAAAGATAAAAGAGTTTTCTGAGGATAGGCACCAAAGCACTGGTAAATTTAGAACAGGCTGTTTTCTTTGTTGTTTCTTGTAATATTTCTTATTGATAACTTCCGTGATTGTGGGTTAGTACGGCTGGTATGGAAGCAAGCGGCACCAGTAACATGAAATTTTCTATGAATGGATGTGTCTTAATCGGTACACTAGACGGGGCCAATGTTGAAATCAGAGAAGAAGTTGGCGAAGAAAACTTCTTCCTCTTTGGAGCAAGAGCCGAGGAGATTGCAGACTTAAGGAAAGAAAGGGCTAAGGGAAAGGTATCTTACTACCATATATTCTGCATTTTTTTTAATATCAGTGAATTAAAATGGTATGTAGTAGTTGCTTATTTTTTGGTACTCTTGGCATAGTATTATTTCAAGTTTACAACCTAATTGGGATGGTCATGATGTTGATGTTTTTTCCCATTTTCTTAATGTGAACCACACAAACCAGTATTTTCCTGTTTTGTACATGATTGGGCCAGTCATAGCTAGGTATACCACCATGCGTGCATATTGTAGGCTTGTCAGCCACTACTTTAGAATAGAGAAAGATGTTTAATAGTTATTCATCACACCTCCTTTCTCTATCTCCCATACAGTTTGTTCCAGACCCGAGGTTTGAAGAGGTTAAGAAGTTTGTTCGTAGTGGTGCTTTTGGTATTTACAATTATGATGAACTGATGGGCTCCTTAGAAGGACATGAAGGATATGGCCGGGCCGACTATTTCCTTGTTGGAAAGGATTTCCCTAGTTACATTGAGTGCCAAGTGAAGGTTGATGAGGCCTACCGTGACCAGAAAGTAAGTCAATTTCTGTAACTTGTGGAAATAACCCAAATATGAAATCCTGTTCCTTTTTAAAGGGCAGTCTCAAATATATGCTGCTGAGCATGAAATATCAAAGTGATGGTACCCCATACAAAACAGCAGGATATTATTGTTTGCCCAAAAGAAATTAATAAAATTTCACGGATAATGTTATAAGAATAACTAGGCCCTTTATTCCCCAAATACTCGATAAGGTATCGACATTGCCTCCTCAGTTCATACTCTCCCTCTAAATTAATAAGGGTTTTCTCTGGGCAATTTTTTTCAACGAGAGGGACTCATGATGTTTTATATTTTTCTTTTAAAGAACAAATTTTTGCCTTTTCATTCCCATTTTCTTCAAATAATGCCAAATACCCTCAATCCTTGCTGTTTCTTTGTATTAAAATTAGGGAAAGGCAACTTCCAAAAAAAGAAAAAGATGATATTCCCCCTTTTTGGGGTCAGGTCTTGTGTTGTGGTGGTGCATGCACCATGCTCAAAACTTAATCCTCAGTTCTGTCTGTTTATGTATGCACAAGTGTGTAAACCAATCACGCGTGCTTAGTTTCAGAGGGTTGCAGGTAGTATTTTCTATTTTATTTGAGGGGTACTATTGACATTCCTTCTTTGCAGTGGCATACATGATATTGATTTTTGAGGTTGAATGCATGAATGTTTTTTTTCCTTCTCTTTTTTAAGTTTTATAAATATCTGTTATTTGAATTGGGATACTCCTTGGATAATCAGAACTTATTAGCCGATTAGTGACCCTGGAGCGGCTTACACACACCCTTCTAATTTCTGGTTTTACCAAATTAATTTAATTTTTGTTTCATCAACCTTCAATTGGCACTCTGCGAAAATTAATGGTTTTCTTTTTCTTTCAGAAATGGACGAAAATGTCAATATTAAACACCGCCTTCTCTGCCAAATTTAGCAGTGACCGCACAATTCATGAATATGCAAGAGATATATGGGATATCAAGCCTGTTATTCTACCATAAAAAGTTGGAACTATAATAGATGTAGGAAATGCATCTGCTATTCCTTTTCTATCTTGTTCATGAGTTGGAGAGAGTTTGCTTGCTTAGTAATGCGGGAAAATTAGTAGGCTTATATTATTAATTAAAATAAATGGATCATGGATCCATATATTACCATTAGCTGTATTTAAAATTAAGCTTATATAGGTGTGTGTTCAAATAAGTGGATCATGTATCCATATATTATCATTAGCAGCTAATAATATATTATGAAGTTTTAGAGCATTGCAAGTTCTGCTATTGTTCTTGTATTCATATTTGTCCCTTTTTCTGTTGCCCTCCTTTGTAGGACTAGACTTTCATTTCCATCTCAACCAAGGATTACCATAACATCTAGGAAATTATTAATACCAGCCAACCCACACTGCTGCTGGGCCCCTAACCAGGCGTTACAAAGCCAGAATACTCTAGTACCTTATCTTTGTGTGCATTTGAAGTTAGGTCCTTATAAACTGCAATTAGCCCTAAGAGTTTGCATAACATGTGGCTATTAGGGCCTGTTCGGCCGTCTAAAGGGAACGGGAATGGAAATTTTTGAATGGCCGAAACACTGTGCGCGTGGGTTGAAATTTGCGAAGTCTGAGTGAATTTTTCTTTTCCCACACGCACAGTGTTTGGCCGAACAGGCCCTTAAAGTGCAATTATGATTAACGGTGCTATATGCGAGTGCTTCCATGAGTAGGCTAATTTACTAAAAACAATTTACATAATTAGTAGATAAAGCCTTTCCCATGTCAACAAGATCAAAGTAAGATAATTAGTAGATAATTAGTGCTTGCATGAGTGGGTTTTCATTAAATCTGCCTGAAGACGCCAATTCTCCTTGTGTTCAGTTTTGAAAAAAAAATCCATTAGCAGTTTTGAGTCAGAATAAAGTTGTAAAACCTTGTCGAGCCCCTAGTTGCATTGTAACATTGTGATTGGTGGCCGCATACAGCCATGCATGTCCCTGGAATTATTGCAACCATTCTGTGAAGTTAGCATCTAGGTGCTTTTAGCTACATGCTATCAGAGATAGTTGCAGTAAGTATACTTTAGCAGCCTATGCTAAGTTTTCCAAAAAAAGAAAGATAGTTGCAGTAAGTATAAAATTTTGAGTCAAGAATGCGTAATCACAATTGTGGTTCTAGGTTTTAGTTGCTAATTGGACGCTGTATACTGTGTGCAATGTGCTAAATTAGATTGTCTAGAAAAATGTTGGTTTCAGAAATAGTGGAGAAAGTACTATGTAGAATGAAAATGCGAATACAATAATTTATTGAATGTAGTTTCGGAATCCAAAGGCAGATATGTTTTTAAAGTTTTATGTCTGCCATTGGAGTATGATATCCATTGACAGCCTTATCTGGTTGGATAGCAAAAAAACCATGAACCAGAGCCATGGATCATTTTATAGGTTCATAACTCCATATGCTTGATACTGTAATTTTCTGTTAAATTTGGATGGCTTCACCAATAAGATTACTGTAGAGACTTAAATTCATAACTGAAGCTTATTTCTGTTAACTTCGATGGCTTCACCAGATAGGAGTAAAATTAGGCCTCTGCTGTAACTTTGTTTTATTAACATTTTAGATTAAATGATTAATACCTTTAAGAAATATGACCATTTTGCCCTCGGCTGCTGCACCTCATCCATGTTGCCAGCGTCCACTACGAATCTGAAACAAAATCAAACATCAGGGGTGAAATGGGAATTAAAACAGAAAATACCCAGGACCTACCTGGTACTCTCACTGTACTGGTACAGCAATACACCAGTTCCATGTCTTTCTGTGCCAACATGTACCTACTTAGACTTTTGATCAGTTCCATGTAACCATGAGATGTGAATCCCAAAGCTGCAAACTAAATTATACTGGTTCCAAAATGAAGTGTTGCAATAAATGAGAGTCTTTATCAGTATTCACATGTAGAAATAAGAGAAGAAGTGGGGAAGAAAACTCCTCTCTGGAGCAAGAGCAGATTGAAATTGCTGGGTATCTTAACCAAAGTATTTTTTTCTCATCAAATTATCAGTTTGAACAAAAATTACAAAGGCAAAACAGCATTTAATGAGATAATAGGGCACAACAGTTACTTATTTGTGGGCACTGTTCTAGTTATGGACAACATGGTACGGGACAATAATTGAGCATTTGTTTTTTTTTTTGTACTGGATTGTGCCGGTCATATTAAGATACCACCACACAATTATGATGCAATTTTTTTTTTGAATAATTGTAAATTGTACTCCCTCTTTCCCTCTGATAGAGTTTGTGCCAGACCCTTAGTTTGGGCAGGTGAGTTCCTAGGAGGCATTTTTGGAATATACAATTAATAAGAACTGACAATCCTTGAAAGAAAATGAAGGATATGGCCGGACCGACTTTTAGTTGTTTCAAAAGATTTCCCTAGCTAGTTACATCGAGTGCCGAGAGAAGGTTCAACGAGGGATACAATTACTAGAAAGTACTTATTTTAATGAGGAACCAAGCTAATTTTTTCTACCTGTGACAATCCGATACTATTAAATATTGTATTTCTTTTTAGTGGGAGTCTTCGGATTCACCTTCAAAATCTTAAAATTTGGAATTCTCATGACTGACATGCCACACCCTACAAGACAACGAAATATTATTAATTTCCCAAATGAACTATGAATGTCATGTATAAACTATTAATCTTATAAGAATATATCTAGGTACTACCTCCCTCCCTCATAAACACTAAATGATGCCCAAGCTGTACCCGCCACAACACCCCCCCCCCCCCCCCCCCCCCCCCTCTTAATGTCTCTCTGAATGAATGAAGGAGAAATGATTCTCTGGTAATTTAATTCAACAAAGATTCCGTCAAACAAACAGTGCCTGAACCGCCTTGAGGAAATTAGGATGATTTTCAATCTTCTTTTAGAGGGGTATTCATGATATTTCATTATTTCTCATGCTGTTGCAAATTATATAAAAGGGCATTATGCAAAGATATACATAGATTTCTATCCTTCTTTTAGATCTTATAATCTTACTCCGTTATTCAGTACATATGAAATACCACCCCACAAAACAACCCACAAAAGTAGCCAAGTTTTTTTTTTTTTTATTATCAGGAATTTAGATTGTTAACTAGCTGACGACCTTGGTGGGGCATACATGAATCTTTTCCTTCTACTGTGGCCTCTGGCATTACAAGTTTCAATAATTGTGAAACAGACTAAAATAAAATGTCAATATCGGATATCAAATTTAGCAGCGACTCACAATTCATGAATTCAAAAAAACATCGGATATCAAGACTGTTATATTTTTCTCTTCTTTTTTTGTTAAAGAAAACCTTGGAAGTTGTAGTATAATAAATGATAGGGATGCTCTGCTATTGCCTTCTGTCTTTCCAGAGAGTTATCTCGTTCATTAACTTGATAATTTAAGTTGGCTAATATCGGTTTTAATTAAAATAAGTGGATCATCAATCATGTATCCATATATTACCAGCAGCAGTACGTACTTGAATTGAAATTAAGCTTATGCATATGTATTAGTTAAAATAAGTGGATCATCAATCATTTTGATATTAAGAAGCCTGCTGAATTTTGTTGATTTTCTTGCATTCATTTTGATCTATTTTTTTCTCCTCCTTTGAAGGATAAAGATTCTGATTCGATCTCAGACTGAGATAGGGATCACCATGACATTCTGTTACCGCTTCAACCAGCCAACCATACTTTACACAGCAACTGGGACCCACAAAACCAGTTGCCACGAAGCCAGAATACTCTACTTTTGTGTGCTTTTGAAGCTAGGTTCATATAAAATTCCAGGAACCCTAAAGTTCTGCCATAACATTTGGGTATTTATTTATTTGACCTATTGCAATTATGACCAACAGCGCTATATGATGTTAGTATTGGAACTAGTAGACTAGTTATAGCTTTAAAAATTCCAAAAAACATACATAAGTAGGTAAAACCTTCACCCCATGTGAACAAGTTTCCCACAGAACCACCAATGGGTTAATTACTGCAAACCCACCTAACGATAAGAAGGAATCTTGTTATTGTCCAGCGCTTCAAACAGGACCAAAACAAGGAACAAATTCTTCTTTAGCATCACTTCACTTGAAAGTAAATCGTGCAAAACTATTTTGAAACCCTAATGCATTTAATTGGCCTTTGAGATATTTGGGTGTGCACAGCAGATCAGTGGTTGCATGCTATTGGTGTTTCATTCTGAGACAGTACTTTCAGTTTTTTTTTTTTTTTTTAAATATAAAGTAGGCATAGATAAGGAAACAAAGGAAATTTTCAATTGGAGAAATGAACTGTTATGAATCTCGAAAACCAACTAAATAGAAGACCAGACCTTTCTCTTAAACATGCCACACACACACTAATAACATGTAAATGAGTATTAAGAGACAACACAAATAAATTGGATAAATTTCTATGTTTTGAAAATTTAGAAGATTAAATATGATATATAAATTTTAGAGGGGAAAATACTTAATTTTGAGGTTTTTGTAGGGTATACAGGAAATTCCTTTTTTAAAAAAAAAAAAAAATTTAGGCATACACAAGGGAACAAGGAAATATTCAATTAATAGGCACCTCTCACATTTGTTTTTTTTCTGGTTCTCTCTTCCTCTGTACAGAAGGCTATAATTTTGCATCTCTTCATCTTCTGTACCACACCTACGTGAGTAAGGAATCATCTAAAGGAAATTTGTCGTTAGATGCTCTCTATATTGTGTCATTGTGTGCTCTGTTTTAATAAGCTTATGTAACAACTCGTAAAAAATATTTCACATATTTAGTATGAGGAGGGATCGAGTTACAACCAAATTTGAGTTACAACAAAGTTACAACAACCATTTTTTTCATTTTCAAAGTCCAAATCATCGATCTAAACCGTTTAACAGATCTCCACAATAAAATGTGCTTGCAGATCAATTTTACATTTTTTAGAATTTTTTTACCATTTATTAAGTATTTTACAAAAATAGTCATATTCAGACCATTGAATTTTGTACCCATCTTAATAAATAGTAAAAAATTCAAAAAAATGTAAAATTGATCTGCAAGCACATTTTATTTAGATAATCTGTTGAACGGTTTGGATTGATGATTTAGACTTTGAAAATGAAAAAAATAGTTGTTGTTACTTTATTGTAACTTGATCCCTCTCATTTAGTATAGTCACAAATTTAATAATGCATTTAATATTTTATATTGTAGCATATTAGGTTACTGCCGCAGAAGAACAGACGTGAATAATTTGATAGGAGGTCTCCTTCGGCCTTTAAAAGGGATTGCAATCTCATTTTTAAATTGGACAATTATTTGAGTTACTCCGACTTAATTATTGAATTGAAAGAAAAACGGAAAGGCGCTTTCCAGAATTTTAAAAGGGAATAGTGAAATTTGAATTCTCATCATTCTTAAATTTCTTATGACCTCATATGGATTTTAATTATTTTTTTTTTCAATGATTGTGCCTCTTTTCATTATTGCTGTATTTTTCACTTTCTTACCTTGGAGCTCTGCACATTGTTCTGCTTACTAAATTTTTAATAATATTTCTTACCTTGCCATTTTTTTTAATTTTCAAATTTAGTGTGTTTTGATAAAATTTGAGGAGGTATTAATTTGGTAAAAGCCATTTTCTGTAAATTCCTAATTGTGAACTGGGCTGATTGGATTTGCTTAGACGAAATATTTATATTGGAACTATTTAACCGAAGAATTTCTGCACATTTTAAATGTATAAATTTTTTGTTTCTTGAAACTTTTAAATGATATTTCTCATATTAAAAAAAAATGCAATTGGGTTAAATTCCTATATCCCATTATTTTGACCCATCGCTGCTAACAAAGTGTCAATTGCGTATAATTATTTGATACAAATTAAAACTGCGGGCGACAAAATCGAAAATTTTGAAATTTGAAAAATGAGCCAGACTGTTTTAGGATGTAAGTGCAACCTGATCAATTGAAACAATTCGTCTAACACGATCTACAAATTTGTAAACTTTAATTTTATATAATTAGATATAGAATAAAATTTAACCGCCGGCTTAGTGTAGTGGCACAAGCCTGCAGTCTCTCCTTGTCTCTCTTCTGAGAGACGCATGTTCAATTTTTAAAACTAACATCTAAAAGATGCTTCGGTGTACTGGAGCTTTTAATAAAAAAAAAAATATATAGAATGAAATTTCATTAATATGAGACTTAAATCTGTAATATAAATTCTAAAAAAGTTAACTAAAACACAACCAGTTGTACACACTATATTCTTTTTGGAATATTTGCTTACATGTTATATATTATGTAAGCACGGAACCTTAAGAAAAATAATTAATATGATTGTTGTACCTTTTAAAAATTAATTGATTTACTTAATTTAATTGAATAACCGCAATAAGTCTAACGTCGCTTAAAATATTTGCATTTATGGAAGAACCATTCTGAAATGTGATGCTTGAAAGGGTATATGATGTAAAATCTTCTTTAAAATTTTAGGTTGGGGATACATGAACCTATATATACACATGATGTACTATCTTTGTTGTATAAATTAAATTCCATATATACCAGTATCAATTCAGGTTGCATATTGTAGTTAACAACCACATAAAATAAAACTATCACAAAAGGGCCCACAAAAATATTGCTTCGTTTTTAAAAAAGAGGAGGTTCAAATGCCTCCATTTTCATGCCTCCACCATGCCTCTATTTTTAAAACTTTAATAACTCAAATTTAAAACTTAAAATCAAAATAAAACCGCTGATATGATCTACATCATTTTATCTATGCACTGTAACAAATTATGACATTTCAATTTTGTTTTGGTTGTCATCAAGAGCTTGTAAAAAAACATACTAATATGAATAATTTCTAGACGTTGATTTTTCAACTTATTGATTCACATAAAAATAAAATCAAAATGTAATAATTTTTATAGCACATAGATAAATGATGTAGATCATATCCAACGTTTTATTTGACTTTTAAGTTTTAAATTTTGAGTTATTAAAGTTTTTAAAAATAGAGGCATGGTGGAGGCATGAAAAATGAAGGCATTTGAACCCTCCTCTTTAAAAAATATCAT
>JAJGRW010001994.1:0-11422 GCA_025461045.1 Carex parvula
AATAGAGTGGGAAAAATGGCACGGCGGAGCGGCTCCTTCACGGAACGGCACGGCACGTGTGTCAGTTACGTGCTGTGACTTGTGTGTTCCGTACCGTGACCATTCGCGTGCCGTGCTCACTCCTTGACATTTTGGTCACGGCACGGCACGGCACATGAAAAATTAATTTGGTCACGGCACAGGCACGGCACAAGACCAAAGTCACGGCGTGTTAGTCACGGCACAGCACGGCACGTTTTTTCCACTCTACATGCTATAATTGAAAATCATGCGCACTCATATATCTCTTTTTATTGAATATTTTAGTTATGTAGTTGTGCTCTACCTGTTCTTAGTTTTACAATTTTAGCCTTTTATAACTTAATCAATGTAAAACAAGCTGCATGAAAATATCTTATTCTACCTACTTAATTGAATTATTACATCGAAATTAATGCAGTAATCCCTTATTTAATTATTGGTGCAATGTCTACAGCAGCCTAATTTTTCTAGTATTGGTAGAAGTTTTGCTTTTTACATTTCACTGATGTTTACCAACAATTGATATATATCTCTAAAAAGGATAAATTATTTTTTCTTGATTCTATTTTTATAGCAAAACACTGAATTTAATACAATATATTCTGCAGTTTTTGTTACCTTCTCTATAGCAGATAAAAGTAAAATATTTATGAAAGCATTGATGGAAATTAGTTTAATATCTTGACCGGTGTTGTAAAAATCGCCGTTTAGATTGATTAATCGGTCGATTAGTTGTTGGCTGTGATCAAATCGTCACAGATTTTTCTGACTAATCTGTCGATTATTTTCGATTATGGCTGATTATTTCCGATTATTTCCGATTATTTGTTTACCATGTTCGTCTGATAAACGCATACCGTTATTTACAATGTTGATCTTGACAAGGGAGCTTTTACTTGACAAATAAATTTAGAAGTGGTCTTTAACAGTACTGTTTTGACTTCACGTACAAATAATACAGTCAAAATGAAAAAAAAATAATATATATATATATATATATATATATATGGGGCTGGCTACTATGCTTATATAAGCATATGCCCGCATATGCTTATAACTCATTTTTGCGTTTCCAATGTTCAAATGGTCGATCCGACCGTTCATCTTGTTCTCCATATTAATATGTGCTTGGAGACCAAATTTTATATTTTTCTGAATTTTTTAACTATTTATTAAGCCACTTTGAAAATTACTGATCTGGGTGAACAGTAAAAACAGTGTTTCCAAAATTCTGGACCATATGATCAGCAATTTTCAAAGTGGCTTAATAAATAGTAAAAAAATTCAGAAAAATATAAAATTTGGTCTCCAAGCACATATTAATATGGAGAACAAGATGAACGGTCGGATCGACCATTTGAACATTGAAAACGCAAAAATGCTCATTTAAGCATATGTGGGTATATGCTTATATAAGCATAATAGCCAAGCACATATATATATATATATATATATATATATATATATATATATATATATATATATATATATATATATATATATATATATGAGGAGGGATCAAGTTACAACAAATTTGAGTTACAACAAAGTTACAACATTTATTTTTTCATTTTCAAAGTCCAAATCGTCGATCCAACCGTTCAACATGATCATCTAAATAAAATGTACTTGCAGATCAAATTTTATATTTTTTTGAATATTTTTACTATTTATTAAGATGGGTACAAAATTCAATGGTCTAAGTATGGCTATTTTTTGTAAAATACTTAATAAATAGTAAAAAAATTCAAAAAAATATAAAATTTGATCTGCAAGTACATTTTATTTAGATGATCATCACTAGTACAAAAAACCCCTTCACCGACTGTTAAAAAACCCTTTTACCGACTGTTATTGAGGCGTCGGTGATGGCGGCGACGGTATAGATAAATCTTTACTGACGGGTGAATAACAGTCAGTGTAGGCACCCAACACCGACTGTTTTTTTGTAAAAACCGTCGGTGTAGGTGCCCAACACCGAAATTTTTTTTTTTTTTTTTTTTTTTTTGCACCTGTAGACGTGACAACTGGCAAGCCAAAATTTGGGTCATCTTACATTTTAATTACTCAGCTAAGAAGTTCAGAATTTACATATATAACACAATAATAAACACATGTCCCAGAACCTAATTCAATCATGCACATAGAATACATCAAATTAAATTCAAGTATTTGGTATTAATTTATACAAGCAGGGCCACTTTGCAAAATCAGTATACTATTACAGTAAGCGAACAGATAGCATAATATATAAAATTTTGTGGGACATACATGAAAAATAAAAGAATGAACTAACAAGTACATAAATAAACCCATACATATGCGTAGTCACAGTCAAACTTAGAGGGAAGAGAGCCTCTGGCCTGGTAACCAAAGAAATGGCATATCGCATTGAACTTCTTTCCCTTGTATGTGCCTTCCTTCTACAATTATCACAAAACAAAAAAAAAAGCACATGTGATCAATGATCTTGATTTTTACCCAGGAGTATACAAAAAAAATATATAAAAAGAAAGGTGTGAAGAAAACTAACCAAGCGCCTATTGATCTCTGATTCAACCAACTGTGCAAGAAGCTTCTCTGTCTCAATCTAAAAAGAATAGACACATTTATTTCCTTTTCATCACAAATTTTGCAGTGCCAAAATAGCTTCACCATAAAGGATTCATGAAAATTCAGAGATTATTTTACCTGAGAAAGCTGTGCTGAGTCATCTGATTCTGGATGCAGTAGCAGCTGCAAAGCAGTAAAATAACTAAATAAATAAATAAAGTTGCTCGGTACTTTTATAGAGAGAGAGAGAGAGAGAGTGGACCTGTTTCCTGATAAAAGGAGGGAGGAATTTAAACAGAGCAGTAGCCCAAGGTGAAAGCTGAGAAGAGATATTCTCAACTGACACTCCTTTTAGATGAAGACCATGTATTTCCTTTCCAAAAGAATAGAAAGAAAAATATATTTCAACATTCCAACTAGTGCATACAATTATAATAGACAAAGTAAGGAAGCTATCAGTAATGTACTTGGATAAGGGCGTATAATTCTGGTATGCTCTCCACAAGGCCCTCTGGAATAAGGATCACACCATGATTCTTACCTGCAGACAAACATTAAAATATATTAGATCACTTATTAAAAGCTTTGAAAGAATTTGCAAATTAAACCCCCCAAGTTACCAAATTTGCAAATAGCACCCATCATGTTGGGGATTATTTATAGTTAATTATCTTTATAGTAAGAATGTGTAAGGCTATATTTGACTATTTAATAATCTTGAGGATGCTATACAAATTGTTCCGCATGAATATTATTCTCATACATAGAAATCTAACCAATTTAGATAATTTTGAGAAAACAAACATAACATGATTTGAATAACTTTGAGAAACAAATCTCACCAATATCAGCCCGTGCCTGAACTGCATCACAGATTTGTTGTGCTAGGTCAAAAATAGTGAGCTTTGATGCAGCCACCTCCTCTCCTAAGATAACCTGAAAAGCAATCAAAAGACTAACTAAACTTTCCTTGCAAAGTTTGATTAGGGTCTCTCATAGACTAGATTTTGGATTCATACCAGAACACGTGCAGTAATTACAACTGCTAATGGGTACTTACTTACCTTGTCAAATCAGGCATTCAATTGTAGTTAATTAAAATAAGGGCAACTGTTAGGTTTCATTTCAGAAATATTTTTAAATAACTCTAATGGAGGCTTAACTAGAATATAATTTAGGTTTAATGAGGCAGCATACTGCAATGATTGAATTAAGGCTTCAAGCATAAAGAGTTCAATAACAGCTGTTTTGGAAATTTGGAAGCTGGTTTTCACTCATGTACCATACTATTCAGACCCAACTAGTATCAGACTTCTTTTTAATGAATTCAAAATTAGTGAAAAGTAGCAAATTGGACCATATTAGGGTGTGATTGGAGAGCACACTCCAATGCCACATGAGATGCCTTGCGTCCCATCAGCCGAATGAAGTAGTAATACTATACAAGAACAAACAAATAATAAGATGAATACCACTTTCATGTGCAAATGCATTAGCCCCTACAATTGCCTTATGTGGCTGTACATGTGTAATCCACTATGTTCTTCTACCTAAACATATATATATATATATATATATATATATATATATATATACGTATATAATTAATTCACACATAAACCCAAAGCACATTTGAAGAAACATATGTACCAAGGAAAGCATGCAATGTGATGCGATCAGTGAGTTTATCATTAATTGAAACATACCATCTTGCTAATCGTAATGATATGCCTGGTGTTGATGCCAGTATATACTCCTTCCATTGCATTCTGACGGCACTTTATAGCAAGCACAACCTAAGTCAAGATCAATAATATAATTAAGAACAATATTCAATACAGATCAAAATAAGCAAAGCTTTAGAGCTTGTGCTAAACACTTGTAATTAATTAATTACACGTAATTAATTAATTAATGAATTGTCAGGGGCTAAAGTCTCTTACCTTAACAAAAAAAGACAATGACATTGTGATACTTATCTGGAATTTTGAATTTAAGGTCTGAGTTTGCGCTTTGCTGCAGGCTCGGTTTTTCTTTATAGGAACAACTGTGATAGAGACGCAAAGCTTTAGAGCTTGTAATTAATTTAAAAAACTTTCGTATCAAAATAAGCAAAGCTTTAGAGCTTGTGCTAAACACTTGTAATTAATTAATTACACGTACCAAAGATGAATAAAAAGGATCTATAAAATAAAATAAAATAATTTTAATACCTCCTCCAGTGAAGCATTTCCAGCTCTCTCTCCTCCAGTGAAGCATTTCCAGCAAAACAGGTATCTTAAACTGGTACTAGCAGGCCGCAATAGAGAGGGAGCAAAAAAAGAAGGGGGCACT
Source organism: Carex parvula (assembly GCA_025461045.1). Taxonomy (NCBI): domain Eukaryota; kingdom Viridiplantae; phylum Streptophyta; class Magnoliopsida; order Poales; family Cyperaceae; genus Carex; species Carex parvula. Next base: position 4,909 of record JAJGRW010001994.1, read on the forward strand.
GTCAGCAGTTGAGGAGTTAGGATTACAAGGGTTGAGAAGTTGTTACCATGTGGCCTCCGTGAATTTTGGAGCTGCTAAAGCTGCTGGTACCAGTCTGAGTTGGAGCTGCTCACGCTGCTGGTACCAGTCCAATTCCGACTACAGTACAGAAGAGAAACTGGTATCTTAAACTGGTACTACAGTACAGAAGAGAAACAGTACTCTAAATCAACAAATAACAACTACCTAATTCCGACTGGGTGACGCGCCGGAGGAGAGGCGGCGCGAGGGAGAGGGGAAGAGATCGCGATTGGGTGTCTGTGAGGCGCACATGAGAGTCTGAGAGAGGGGAAGAGTCGAAGTGCGATCGAGTGATTGATCGATACGGAGAGCAGAGATCGAGTGCTTGGGTGCTCGGGCGCACAACGCACTCCTCCTCCGCGCTCCAGCGGAGCTCGGGTGCTGGTGCGGGGCGAGGCAGCAAGGCGAGGTAGCGGGGCGGGGCGAGGCAGCAAGGCGACTCGGCTGCTCGGGTGCTTGGCGGAGCCGGAGGCAGCAAGGAAGAGGAGTGCGTTGGGAGATCGCGAGGCTGATCGACTCAACTCAAAATTGGAGGGTTTTCGGGAAAGAAGAGGGAAATGAAAACATTTCGCGGCTCATCGAAAGTTATAAAAGCTGGGAACTAAATTTTGTTAGTTCAACACCGACTGTTTTTCTAAAAAACAGTCGGTGTTGGTAATTGCTCAACACCGACTGTTTTTTGTAAAAAACAGTCGGTGTAGGTATGAGCAACACCGACTGTTTTTTAGAAAAACAGTCTGTGTTGGTGACTGGTTAACACCGACTGTTGTTTGTGAAAAACAGTCGGTGTAGGGTATGAGCAACACCGACTGTTTTTTTTAAAAAACAGTCGGTGTTGGTTTACTGACGGTTTTTTGTAAGAGAACAGTCGGTGTTGAGATTGTTCTTATTTACGATTTTACCAGCAGTCTCTACACCGACTGTTACATATTAAAACAGTCGGTGAAGGTGTTTTTTGTACTAGTGCATGTTGAACGGTTGGATCGACGATTTGGACTTTGAAAATGAAAAAAATAAATGTTGTAACTCAAATTTGTTGTAAGTGGATCCCTCCTCTATATATATATAGAGTAAGGCTACGGTGCTTTGCAAATTAAAGAGGGTGTTTTACTTCGGGCCACTTTTTCAATTTGCAAAACTCAAACAACCAATCCGAACCGTTCAACATGTTCTAAATATTGAACTGTGCTTGAAGACCAAATTTTACATTTTTTGGAATTTTTTTACTATTTATTAAGCCACTTTGAAAATCGCTGATCTGACGGTAAACAGTAAAAAACAGTAAAATTTTCTGGACCACCGGATCAGCGATTGAAAAAGTGGCTTAATAAATAGTAAAAAAAAGTTCCAAAAAAAATGTAAAATTTGGTCTCCAAGCACATTTCAACATTTATAACATGTTGGACGGTTCAGATCGGTTGTTTGGGTTTTGCAAATTGAAATAGTGGCCCGAAGTAAAACACCCTCTTTACTTTGCAAATCACCGTAGCCTTACTCTATATATATATAGAGTATGGCTAATGTGCTTCCTCTAGAACTTCGGCGTCGTGCTTCCGGGGGCATATCTTAGTGTTTGATGTTCCAACAACAAATTCAAACCGTTAGATGTTCAATCTATATTAAAATGTACTTGGAGACCAAATTTTACATTTTTTGGAATTTTTTTACTATTTAGTAAGCCAGTTTGAAAATTCCAGATCCGGGTGAACAGTAAAAACAGTATGGACCATATGATCTGGAATTTTTAAAGTGGCTTAATAAATAGTAAAAAAATTTCAAAAAATGTAAAATTTGGTCTCCAAGTACATTTTAATATAGATTGAACATCTAACGGTTTGAATTTGTTGTTTGAACATCAAACACTAAGATATGCCCCCGGAAGCACGAGGCCGAAGTTCTAGAAAAAGCACATTAGCCATATATATATATATATATATATATACTAGTATCGTGCCTGTGCGTTGCAACGGGGACATATTATAATTGAATATAATATGAATAGACCTTTTTGTTTGCCATTCACACAAAATTAAGAAAAAAACATTTAAATGAAAATAAAAGACACAAATGAAAAAAAACAGAGATTCAAATAATAAATAACAATAAAAGAAACAACAATAAATAAACAAAAACGGATCAAATATAACATGAAAAAATTCTTGAAGTATTATTGTACGATTTAATATCTAATTTTCTCCACAAACAAAACATGTCATTAAACGATTTAGAGGAGAAATGATGTGTAAAGAAACAAAATTGAAAAAGATATAAAATAAGGATTTTCTCTACATATATATTTTTGATAGAAATTATTTGAATAATAGTAATTTCTCTACACGAAAATTCTTGATATTCTTAATTTTCTCTCCAGATCAGAAAGATATGATTGTTTCCATTTTCATTGTCGAAAATACAGAGGAAGAGGAGAAATGAAACGGAGGAAACGGAGAAATAAGGAAATAATTTAATTGTGAAACCATGTAGCAGTATGTGTGGCAAGTATGTTTTTAACTAAATTTAGACTTCTACACATAAAATATATGTATTTAATCAAAAGAAGACAGATTATGTGATTGGAGGGTTGATATTCAATTTGAAAATTTATCTTTCAATCTCAACCGTTGACGGATCAGGACAACTACGTGCATAATATAAGAATGGAGATATATAACTTGTGCGCTGCTCAAAATCAAAACAGCCATGTCAATATATTTATACGGTATGAGATTTTAGATAATAGTCAAAGTTTTCATATCACGAGATATTGATCAAAGTTTTTTAATATATTTATATTTTAATTAGACGATAAATTTCAAAAGGGAACACTAAATTTGGTGAAATACGGATCAATATATATTTCACTTGGCAAACTGGAATGATTTATGGAACGGATTTAATAAGTTTGCTTACGGATAAGATAATTAGCGAACAAATATATATATCATATATAAACAAAGTGTTGCTTCAAAATTCATTAATTTGGTGAAAGAAGATAAATTTTAGCCGTTTTCTTATCAATATTTTTGGATATATCATCACATGTCCGAAGCTATTTTTTGTTGATACTTTATAATTACGCTAATTGTCGGATAAGCAGTTCTTGGGTTTGAAAAAAAAAATATAATAAATAAGAAACTTCGCTGATTAATTAATTTCTCTAATTAAATATGCTCCTCGTGCATCCCACAATGAGGTCACATAACAAGTTGCTGCTTAACTACCATTTATTTAATTTGACCAAGGCTTAATCATGTCGATCTATATCTAGGAGACAGTGCCAAGGCGAAATAATATAATTTGTTAAAATACACCAATGAAATAATCGCCAACAAGAATTATTGACATAAAAAATGTTGCACCCAAGAAAGATTCCTACAATAATTTGTCAAATGATGTAATACACTTGTATTAAAAATTGATGTGCTTTGTAGTAGTTATGTAGTGGGTTTATTTATCTTGACACGTACAAAATATGGTGGCCATTTATTGCATAAGTGCTCTCTTTTCTTTTAATAGAAAAAATTAGTAGGACCTAATGAGGTTGTTTGTACTTTCTTAATTTGCAATTTGCAGAATAAACTTTTGTTCAATTATTTGTTTATTTTTGAAGGATAATTGTCAGTGGAGATTATGATTCTAAAGTGAGACTTGCATTAATTAAAAGTTCAATAATTATGCGTAATGTGCTGTAAATTCATTTAAGTGTAAAAAAAAGGTGTATCATACAATATTTATGCATGCAAGTATTTAACAGTAATTGAAGAATAATGGTTTGTTTTAGTTCTTACAAAGAGTCTGTCTATCATTGGGGATTAGTGTTTATATACTTTTCATGCAAATTTGATAATGATTGGAGAATTCATACAATTTTTGTTTATTGTACAACTAGAAACATGGTTTGAATTGACTAAAAACTATATATACGGATGAAAGAAATAATAAATTTATGTTAAAAGTATATCTTTGCATTAAAGATTGATTGAAATTACAAAACACATTATTTTAAAGATTTGTCAAGATTGATCTTTGAACACATACATGCACATTCAACATAATTTATAAAATATGCCAAAGCATTTAACTTAAACAAATTGTATATTTTTAATAGAATTTTAAGACAATACAATCTTAACACTAAGCAACATAAAAGGGAAATGTTAGTGAATGTGTATTAATTTGTATTAAAAACAAAATGTATCAAGTAGTTAAGATAATGTTTTTCGTGTCAGGTGTTGCATATTCAAAACTCGACTAGAAAAATCTTTGTAGGATTTTAGAATTTTTTTCTTAATTGTTTTATTGCACAACCTTTGGTTAGCACTTATCATCAGCTAGTATTATTAATTTTAATACTATTTTAATTGCTGTTGAGATCCTTTCTTATTTACTCAATTAGTACTGCTTGGAAGTTGGAACAATAGAATTAGTACTGCTTGGAAGTTGGAACAATAGAATTAGTATTGCTTGGAAGTTGGAACAATAGAATTAGTATTGCTTGGAAGTTGGAACAATAGCAAAAGATTTGGAAGGTACTGTACTTGGACAAGAAATGCATAGGAGTTAGGTATTTATTAAAGAAGGATTAAATAATAATAAGGCAGAGAAGTTGACAAGTTTAGGTTTCATAGACAATTAAGCTAGCGTCCCCCTTAGATGGAGTCAATTTTGCAACGAAACATAATTTTATAATTATTTTGAATTTGTAAATATATTTCTATATTTATTTTTGAGAAAACATAAAAATACAAAATAAAATAATTTTTTTTAAGAATTGTAATGACCACATGTGGCCCGCTCCTGTTTCGTCCACACTGAAAATTAATTAGTTAAATATCATTCAAGATAATTTTAACTTTTACCGTAAACCTCTTCTCTTAACAGGGTCAGACCCAGCCTAGTTCAGGAGGGGTCAATTGCCCCTCCCTGAATTTTAAAGTTTTATATAAATTTATAAGTTCGGATCGACTTTGCCCCTCTCGGAAATTTTATTTGCCCCCGTCTGGAATTTTATTTGTCCCCCTCTGAACTTTTAGTTTGTAATTAATTTTAAATTTAGAGTTAAAATTATGATAATTTTTTTGAATTCTAATTGGTAATTAGGATTAGAAGTCAGAATATTGAAAATTAGAAGTCAGAGCATTGAAAATTAAAAATTAGAGCATTATTTCTATCTAATACCCGATTAGCTAATGAATTTTAACCCGATTAACTATTCAAATCTGATTTGTTATTCTCTTGCCCCTCCCTGACAAAAACCTAGATCTGTCCCTATCTCTTCATCATGCGACATCTTCCAACGTTGGTTGCACTGCACCAATGCTAACGAAAGCTTCATCAGACCGGAAGATCAGTGGGCACAAACATTGTGACAGCTTCATCAGATAACAAATGCTAACGATATGACAAACCATGCAACGAGTTCCTTTTTCCTCAAGGATCTCTCCAACCTGACCCATATTTTCAAGAGTTCGACGCACAGAGACAATGACCAACTAGTTGAAAAATGGCGCTGGAGTGCTTCAGGTACCTTCTCGTGCTCATCGGCATATAGGGCAATACATCACACAGGAATATGCTCTGAATACAGCAAGGTCCTCTGGAAGCTGAGGGCCCCGATGAAGGTCAAAATCTTCATATGGCTTTTACTGGACAATAAGGTTCTCACGCAAGAAGTCCTTATTTTTCGAGGATGTGTGATAACGCATGGATGCATCTTTTGTGCTAATAACACAGTTGAAACAAGGGATCATATTATGTGTGAATGTGCGTACGCAACGGGCTTCTGGAGAGGTTTATTAGCGCACATTAATCTCCCCGTGCATAATGCACATGGTATAATTGATATATGGTGGGAAGGAAGAAAGAGGTTCCAAAACGTGGAGAAAAAATCACGGGATACGTCATGGGCAGCAGGTGTGTGGGACCTGTGGAAGGAAAGAAACAGGAGGATCTTCTCAGGAAAGTCTAAACCACTGAGTATACTTATAAATGAGGTTATAATGGATATCCACAACTGGAGCCACTTTGCTTAGGGAGAGGGGTAGAATAGGTAGAGATGACCACACGAGCGAGTACTGACTATGCAAAATGTATAGACTATGCAAAGTAACAATTGAAAATAATAGAATACATACCAATGGACTTTCGACTGTAGGATATTTCTGGCTTTATTTTTTGTTTTTCGTTTGTGTTTGTTTTAAGATGTAAAAGCATTGGAGCTTCTTATCATATCCCTGGAGTAAAAAGGCAAGCATAAGTGCAAGATTCTCTCCACCCAGTCTCTGTTTTGTTCCGGAGTTCTCAAGCTTACTGCATGCTTAATTAATATTCTAAATATGTGATTGTAAGTGACACACACGTAAGGTAAAAAATTGATAGATTTTCTTTACATGACATAAAAAAAAAACACGTTATTTTTTAATGGAACCTCACGTTTAGTCATGTTGTGCCGTGT